>JAJOOF010019470.1:0-16363 GCA_029582545.1 Solanum lignicaule | reverse complement strand
TATTATGTATTTGTTTTGTAAATATTCACTGAAGTATGTGTAATTCATGAATGAATTTATGTATGTATTGATGTCGTGTCCATCGGACATCGACATTCGTATCCTTTCTAAGAGGAGAAGTTGTCCTTTTTTTATTGAAGGGCCAACCCGTCCCAACCCGTGGCCCGCTTAGGGCTGGGTTGGGCTGCTATTTTATCGGCCCTTTAATTAAAAGGGCCAGCCCGTCCCAACCCATTTAACTCTCTAGCCCGTTAGGGTTGGGTTGGGTTGGGCCAGCCCATTTTGACAGCTCTAATAATCACTATAATAATTCTCGACCAAAACATATAAATACATAATTTATTAAAGGCTTTACACCAATTCATGAGCAATTAAAAATAACAATCAAAAGATAAGCCAAGTGGAAAGAGAAATTTTAATACTTGAAAAATGCTAAAACAAATACGTCATGTGCAAGATTCTTTCACATTTTTCATCCAAGAGTTGACATAATTCGAATGTAGGTCTCACTTTTTTGGTACATAAATGTTAAATGTGATAGTAACAGATTAGGACAAAAAAGCGCATGACCCTGGCCCCAAAAGTCAGAACTATGAGTAGAGTAATAAGTAGGTGAGTTATATTTGGAATTACTATGCGTAAGTTGGTAAAAAAAAAAAACTTTTAGTTATCAGTAGTTTTATGGAATTCGAATAGCTTAGTTGATAGTATTACCTGAATTTTCATTTTGTAGGTGAGGTTACGTTTCATCCCCTTTCTTACGTTCAATTTTATTTTATTTTTAAAAATAGTTTCTGATAAATGCTCAATTTAAAAACATCACTTATTGTTTACTTCCCTTCCATTACAAAGTGGCCATACAACAGCCAGTATTATTCAAGCCAATGATTTATCTTAATTAATTTCGTAGATGAAGAAGTTGGTTATTATCTCTAACAATATTAAATAATAATGAAATTTTAATTAAACAAGCCGATGATTTATCTTAATTTATCCAACCAGACAATTATATGTTTTGGGTGTTATTAATGATGAAAATTCTTCTTTTTTGGTTTTGTCCGCTGGTGGTAAAAAAGGCTTTTTTCTCTTTTTCACACCAACACTACTCCTGATTCTCTATCAACTATCATAAAATCTTGAATTCTATTTTAGCCATTTCTTATCCTTTTTGTAGTTTAATTACAAAATGATGAGTCATTTACTTTATTTTTAAATAGTTTTTTTTAAATAAAATGTCTTTCTAAAGTTTAACTGATTAAATATGTGAAAATTGACGGAAAATATTTTCCATCCTACCAAACACACCTTAGATGCAACTTATTATTCTCTATTTCTTGATACAACATTTTTGTGCTAAAAAAGTATTACAATTTACCAGTTGTAAGTATTGAATGTACTCATTACTCGACTAATTAACGTAACTAGAAAAGGACAAGTACATACTCGTATTTAACCAAATTTAACCTTAATTATGTTGGGTTTAGTATCTTTTTTTTCCCTTCCAAGGTGGATAAATAAAATACTTATTAGGACCAACTCACTTTAGTCCATAACCCCAATATTATGTGGCATATATAAGGCTTATTTGGTCTTATTTTTAGAAACACAAGAGAGATTCGTTTTAGAGATTGAGAGAAAAAGAGAAAAATCCCGTTTTTGCTTCAGAAAATTTTCTGCTCAGGCAGTCCACTTCAGATAGAGTTTGCCGCTTCATTAATCGTTGGATCGTGCTCAAATTTGAACGGGTAGTTTTCAGAATCTGGTTCTTGCAATTCCACATGCAAATTGTCCATGATAGAGATGCCAAGAAGTTGTAATTGTCACAAGAGAAGTATATTCAGAAAGTACTTCGTAGATTCAACATGGACAAAGCTAAGGTTGTCAATACACCTTTAGCTATGCACTTCAAATTGAGTACTAGACATTGTCCTTCCAGTGATGGTGAGAAGGAAGATATGAAGAAAGTTCCTTATGCTTTAGATGTTGGTAGTGTGATGTACGCAATGGAGTGTACAAGACCAAAGTATTGTTAGCCGTTTTCTTTCTAATCCGGGAAGAGAGCATTGGAATGTTGTAAAGTGGATTATGAGCTGTTTTTGTGGCACTTCTAGTTTGAGCTTGTGTCTTGGTACATGTAAGCCTATTCTTTGTGGTTACACTGATTCAGACATGACTGGTGATGTTGATACTCATAAGTCTACTTCAGGCTACTTGATTACTTTTGCAAGGGGAGCTGTGTCTTGGCAATCTAAGTTGCAAAAATGTGTTGCTTTTATCTACTACAGAGGCTGAGCTTATTGTTGCTGTTGAAGCTTGCAAAGAGTTGATCTGGATGAAGAGATTTTTGGGGGAACTTGGTTGTGATCAAGAGAGGTATGTGCTTTATTGCGACAGTCAAAGTGTTATTCATCTTGACAAGAATTCCACACTTCATGGTCGGTCTAAACACATTGATGTGAGGTATTATTGGATTCGAGATGTGTTGGGTTCTAAGTTGCTTGAATTTGAAAAGATCTATACCAATGATAATGGTTCCGACATGATGACTAAAGTTTTGCCAAGAGGGAAGTTTGAGGATTGTTGGGTTTAGGATCTTTATTTTTCCTTTCTATGTGGATAAATAAAAGTCTTATTAGGACCCGCCCACTTTAGCCCATAACCCCAATATTATGTGGCATATACAAGGCTTATTTGGTTTTATTTTCAAAAATACAAGAGAGAAAAATCAAGAGAGATTCGTTTTAGAGATTGAGAGAAAGAGACAAAAATTCCGTTTTTGCTTCAGGAAATTTTCTGCTCAGGTAGTCTGCTTCAGACAGAGTTTGCCGCTTCGTTAACAGTTGGATCGTGCTTAAATTTGAACTGATAGTTTTCAGAATTTGGTTCTTGCAATTCAATTGTGGAGATCGGATTTGGAGGTCTGTAGCTTCTGATTTTCGGGAGTGAACAGTAGCTCATTTTTGGGTGACATCTCTCCTTTAATTCGTTAGTTTTAGTGCAATCTTGTTTTGTTGTTGCTCGTTGTTTGGCGCTTGTTTTGTGGCCAATTTTGGAGAACAATTTTGTAACTCTTGGTGTTTATAGTGGAGTTTTTGGTCCTGTAGTCTTTTTACTCTTCACATAGAAGGGTTTTCCACGTAAATCGTTGTGACTTGTGTGATTGGCTTATTCTTATCTTGTTGTTTTTATTTGGTTGATATACTTGTTGTCCATTCTTCGTATTGCTTGATTTCGTTTGTCTTTTCTTGGTTCAAATTGAAAGGGATAGTTAGACTTGGGTATTATTTCGCTGTTTTATTGTTAGACATTCTTATTAGTGCATTGTCTTTCATAATAAACTGGTATTAGAGCATAGGTTATTGTTCATTATTAATTTGAATGATAGATGCGAATATGAGCAAGATGGTTTGTTTGAATGGTAGTAAGTATCATATTTGGAGAGACAAGATGAAATATCTTCTATTTGTTAAGAAAATACATTTACATGTGTTTACCTCTAACAAACCAAGTCCATGACGGATGAGGAATGAGAATTTGAGCACTTGCGGGTTTGTGGCTATATTAGACAATGAGTTGAAGATAATGTTCGAAATCACATTGTGAATGAGACACATGACAGAAGTTTGTGGGACAAGCTCGAGACGATATATGCTTCAAAGACTGGCAACAATATGTTGTTTCTATTGAAACAATTGATGAATATCAGGTATAAAAAGGGCACTCATATTTCTGATCATATTAATGATTTTCAGGGTGTTCTTGACCAGCTATCTGGAATGAAAGTAAAATTCGATGAAGAAATACAGGGACTATGACTTCTTAATACTCTGCCAGACTCTTTTGAAACTCTTCGAGTATCTTTGACTAATTCTGCTCCCAGTGGTGTTGTGACCACGGAATATGCTAAGAGCGGTGTCTTGAACGAAGAGATGAAAACAAGATCTCAAGGCTCAACTTCTTCCACTTCACACTCCGATGTTTTGGTTACTGAAGATAGCGGGTGAAACAAGTCTAGATGTTAGAGTGATAGAGATGAAAGTAGAGGTAAGTCAAAGTCTAAATACAAGAATGTTATATGTAACTATTGCCACAAGAATGGGCATATAAAAAATATTATTTTAAGTACAAGAGAGATATGAGACAACAAAAGAAAGAGGGTGACAATGAAAATCGTGTTGTTGTTGTTGCTAATGATGATCTTCTTGTTTCTTGTGATGAAAATTCCGTCAATCTTGTTCGCGATGAGTCTAGCTGGTTTGTGGATTCTAGTGCTACTTCTCATGTCACGCCTAGGAAGGAATTATTTTCTTCTTATACTTCAGGTAATTTTGGGATGTTGAAAATAGTAATAATCATGAGGTTGCAGTTCTTGGTATTGAGACAATTTGTTTGGAAAGTAGTAATGGTTCCAAACTAGTTCTCAATAATATCAAACATGCTCCAGATGTTCGCTTAAATTTGATTTTTGTGGGATACCTTGATGATGAGGGTTATGTTAATATCCTTGGTACTGGCTAGTGGAAGCTTACTAGAGGTTCGTAGCCCGTGGTGACAAGTTGTCTAACTTGTATGTTTTTTTGGGCATCATTTTTAGAGGCTCAGTGAATTTGGTAGAGAATAATACTTCATCATTGTTATGACATCGCAGACTGAGTCATATGAGCGAGAAGGGTTGAACAATTTGGCTAAGAAAAATTTACTTTCTGGAGTGAAACAAGCAAAGTTGAACAAGTGTGTTCATTGCTTAGCAGGTAAATAGAAGAAAGTTTCTTTTCAGAGTCATCCGGAAAGCTTGATTTGCTCGAGTTGGTACATTCTGATTTGTGTGGTCCTTTTAAGGTAAGGTCTCATGGTGGTGCACTTTATTTCGTGAATTTTATTGATGATTATTCTCGTAAACTCTAAGTATTCTCTTTGAAGTTCAAGGATCAGGTACTTGATGTGTTTAAGAGTTTTTAGGCCTTGGTTGAGAGACATACATGAAACAAATTGAAATGCATTCATTCTGATAATGGTGGTGAGTATATTGGCCCTTTTGATAGATATTGCAGAGAGCAAGGTATTAGGCATCAGAAAACACCTCCAAAGACTCCTCAGCTAAATGGTTTGGCAGAGAGGATGAATAGAACTCTTGTTAAGAGAATTAGATGTATGCTTTCAGATGCTAAGCTGTCAGATTCCTTTTGGGCAGAAGCACTTAATATTGTTGCATATGTTATCAATTGATCTCCTACTGTTGCTTTGAATGGTGATGTCCCTGGCAGAGTTTGGTCTGGTAAGAATGTTTCTTATTATCATCTTGGTCCCGTGGCCAATTTTGGAGAACAATTTTGTAACTCTTGGTGTTTGTAGTGAAGTTTTTGGTCTTGTGATTTTTTTACTCTTCACATCGAATGGTTTTTCACGTAAATCGTTGTGTCTTGTGTGATTGACTTATTCTTATCTTGTTATTTTTGTTTGGTTAATATACTTGCTGTCCATTCTTCGTATTAATTGATTTGATTTGTCTTCTCTTGGTTCAAATTGAAAGGGAAAGTTTTGAGTTGTGTGCATAGCTTGTAGTCGATAGTGAACTTTTATTGAAGATAGTCAGCTGAGATGTGGCTGAACTATGGGTTTGTAATATTTGCTATGGTGATTAATAAAATCTTATTAGTTACAAAAAAAAAAGAAAGGGAAAGTTAGACTTGGGTATTATTCCGTTATTATCCTGTCAGACATTCTTCTTAGTGCCTTGCCTTTCACAACAAATTACTACTCCCTTATAAGAGAGTTTCTTTAAAATGTTTCGCCCTCTTTAACAATAGAAGTAATTTCAGAGACCTTTTATAAAGTTTGAGTTTATAACAAATTTTGATATATATTTATCATAACGTAACTATCATTTAACTTATAACGGAATTGAATGCCCCGTATGTGTAAATTTTATGTCTTCATTTACTTTGTATTTGTTACCTTTAGAAGACCTTCAAAGTTAAATGACAATTTTTTAAAATTTAATTATTCGATAATCTAATTAGTTTGAGCTTGAAATGTTTAATAAAACATCTCAAAGAATTGAATACGATCTTACAAGGCCAATATTAAAACATGGTTGATTCAAATTAAAGTGAATTAGACAGATTGAGAAATAAAAGTCATTGTAAATTTAGTTATATTCGTTTTTAATTATAAATACATCAATGATAAAAATTTCAAAAATATGTTCATAATATTTAGATCAACAACAAATTATTAAGAAAATTTGAGCACTTGCGGGTTTGTGGCTATATTAGACAATGTCATGTCATCTTATACAAATTAAAACAATATTACATTCGCTACACGTAACTATATGTCCATTCATTGCCGAAGAGATCTCATATTCCCATCCTGATAAAATGCAAATTAAGGTCCAGTTGCAAAATATTTCTTGAATTTATAATTCAACTACTACGTATTATACCCCATATTTCTTCTCACAAGCAAGTTCAAGGTTAACTACATAGATGCTCACTGCCCATATTGCTCCATTTAAGCATGTCTGCTACTTGAACTTACAAATTAAACCACATCAGAACAGGTTTAGGAATTAAGTTGCTAAGCACCCAAACCACAAAAACACATTTCAAACTCACTTAGCATGAAAATGCCTCTGGTAAAAAACTGGACTTCACTAAAATTTCAGTTCAAACTTCGAATAATATCCAAGTTTTGTAGCATCTCCAATAGGAACTTCAAACAAGTTTTCATTGTGGCATGAAAGCAAATTTAAATTGCCATCTAAAATGGACCGTACGGTATCAACATAAAGCATGTTGATGCAACAAGTTTTTTTTTTTAGATGAAACAACCTAAGCAATGTGTGCATTTCGAAAATGATCAAACATCGATCAATTTAACACATAATTGGACAAACAATCTAGTCCAAAGCGGCAAAAGATTGGCACATGATATAAACACTAAAATGAATAACATAAATAATACTATAATTTAAATAACTCATGAGCGAGTTTCCAAAAGAGGCTTAGCTCAAATAAAACATATTTTCACAAATATATAAATGCAGACAATTCAAAGCGAAGTACATTATAAAGAGGAATGACAAAATATACGAATAATAAGAAGCATAAATTCATATATATATATACAACCAAAATTGGATACCAATATTTGAATCTGGTGCGATTAGAACAAAATCAAACCTCAAATGTTAATGAAATTATCAAACTAAAACTTAAACAACATAAGCTTAAAGAATACGATAAGCATAGATATACCGTTGAGAACTGCGGAATGTGCTTCTACTTCAATCTCTATCTCATCTTTCGGCGCCTCCTCTTCAACCTCAACATAAAAGACTTAGGGAATGAGTGAAAATGGACAAATACGGTGCTACAAAATTCATGTTATCTTAGCTCTCACTCTGAATTGGTGATGATCGAAAATTATTTCTAATCCTCCAAAAAATTACCATAGAGATCAATTATTTTTGCTTACCTGATAAAATATGGTACACTTTTTTTAATGAAGAATAAAGTAGTACATGTGTGAGTAATGATAGAGTAGTAAATGTGTTTCTAAGGAAATAATCCTGTACCAATTTACCCCCAAATCCATCAACTTTAAGAACAATTTGACCATGCATGTTTATCCCATTTGAAGAATGTAACAGAAAATTAGGATAAAATCATCTGCATGCATATGGAATAATTGGAAACCCACCCAAAAAAACTAAATAGTACAAATAAATTAACAGATATCCAAAAGACAAAGCAATATATATATATATATATAGCTTGCAGATGGTGGCATATTATTCAAGAATAATGATATCAATTTTGATTGAAACTCGCGGCTGTCTTTGACCAACGGAGACTCCACGATGACCGTTTTGTGTCTCAGTTTATCGATTAAATTTTGAACACCAACCTTATTCTTCTATTTTGACCAGAGCCGTGAAAGGCGAAACAATGTTGTGGACATTATTGTCTCTTCCAATGTGAAGACTGAAAGAAGGAAGAAATTAATTGGGTGGAATCCACATGTCACTGAAAGAGGAGAGGGTAGGGTTTCGTTATGGGTAGTGCACACGTGTAAACCTATAGTCCAAGTAAAAGTACCACTCACATTATATTTTGTACAATTTGTAGCGCTGTGTCTAAAGTAAAATACACATTTTTTAGCTTGTGGTACAATTTGTAGTGCTGTGTTAGTCCCCTTAACTCCTACTTCTATATAGGGCCCAACATTTCACATTTAACAGATAATAACTGAAAACAATTTTAACACATAATAACTGAAATCAAACCCAATATTTTACAATTTAACGAACACTAATAGAAATCAATTTTTCATATCTTTAAAAATCCAACCTGCAATATTGCAGTGAAAAGGTCAAAATAGATCAATTTAACCCTGCAAAATGAAAACCAAATATCAAGTTAAGCAATGACAGAATAAAATTTAAAAAATTAGTTCGTTGGTTGAAATTCGTTCTCAATTATCAAATACTATCACTTATTTAAAATAATATACAAATACTTTGTATATACTACTAATCTCTACACAGATTTAAGTTCTAAAAAAGTAAATTTAACAAGTATGCATGTTGAACAGATTCAAATAATACATTTAAGTCTTTAACATCAAATTCAACCTTCAGCACGTAGATTCTCAAAATTCGTCTTGCTTCTCAGCTCAGCCTTTTATATTTTCGGTATGCTGCTAAATCCATCTAGTATAATTTTTATTATGCAGACAATCTAAATTAGAGCTTCTGCAAAATACTATTGGATAGAACGCATACACTGAATTTCACATTCTTAATTTGGCAAGTCCATCATTGATGATAGCTAGGATTATCATGCTCAATTGAATCAACTTGTTGTTAAGTATGTTCAAAAATTACTGTTGACACCCAATTTTGGACCTTCACACCATAGATTAATCATAGAACTTTTTCAATTTCAAACAATTTAAAATAATTAGTTTTATAAAATTTCAAATAAATAAATAAATATAGTTTGCAAGTTATTTCAAATAGTTGTATCATTTTTATAATTTTTAGATAATATATATGATTAGTATATTTTATGAATATTCAAAAATTGTCTCAAAAGTATTTTGTTTTAATTGAATATTTGGTTAATTATTTTAGGTATATAAGAGTTTGTATTTTAAATTACCTAGTTTATAATTAAGTTAATTATTTTTATTTCGTTGACATTAAGAAGCTCATTAATTAATTCAAATTAATTCATCATATTTAGTTTTAAGCCAAATCACCGATTAAGTTCAATTTGTCTAAGTTCTTAAATTCAATTGGCTATAATTTTAATCAAATGGGTCAAATTTTCAATTCCAATTTAGCCTCCTTCTTACTTCACACTAAGCCCATTTGTGATAGACTAAACTTGGGCCTATTTCTTCATTCCAATTCAATATCCATTGCTAGGCCATGAAACTCCAAATATTCCTAGCCTACTATTTGCAATTCATCCGTCCCAATACCTCAATATCAAAGAAACCCATCAGCATTTCAAATCCAAAACAGACCCATCCCACAACCAATTCCAATACAACGTACAACAACATATACCCGACCCCACCCCTATACTTTGCTTCTTCTTCTTCTTCACGCCGAAAATCCCAGCAAAACTGGAAAAAAATTGCGATTCTGGCCCGTCAACATCGGCGCCTGCAGCAGCCATCACGTCGCCGTCCCTTTTTTAGAAATTTCTCATCCCTTCACTGTTGCCTCGAAAAAGGGCATTTGAATTTGAATTTCAAATTCAAAAATCTGCTCGTTTCCCACCTAAATCGAACCCAAAATCGTCTCAACTTTCCCTATAAATAACCCTCTACCCTCGGTGATTAAATGTTTTTTTTCGGAGATTGGATTTTATAGTGTAATAGTATTCTGTAATTAGAGTTTCTAGAGTTGCTATTTTGGAACTCGGAATTTCTCGTGTGGTGGTCGAATAGCTCATTCAAGCTCGCCTTATCTCAGTTCGCTGCTCCAAAAAAGGTGACTTCCTCTCTTCTCCTCTCTCATATTGGTCAATTTTACAGTCAATGAATTATATGTGTATTTGTTCTATTTGAGTTCGGGTTAATCTGGCCATATGTAAAATAGAGCAGAAGTGGCCATGAACATGTTTTCATTTTGAACTTCCAGTCACTGATGCATTTTCTTATTTATATTATTGATGACTTTGTTATATTAATGCTATATATAATTATTCATTGTCTTTGTGTCTTATGTATGCTATTCCATATTCATGAAGGCATTCCATTCATCTTATATGTCTAGATCTATTTGGAAAGGGTCCTAACTAACATATTGATTTAAATCTTCTAGACATGTTGTCTCCTTTAAAGTTATGTTTCGTATTCGAATTCATATATTTCATGTCATAGTCTCTGCATAATTTCTTTTCCCATTCACTCATCATTATTGGATTTTTAATTGGCAAGCTCTTTGATACATTTTCATCACTGCTACTTTGGGATATTGGGTCATTGAAGTGTCATGCTACTGTTATCACTATGTTTGCTATTACTACAACATATTTGGTGCTATATGTTTAGAGTTATCAATTGATAGATCACTGCTTAAGTTCTTTAACTTTTTTTTTTCTTTTTCTTCGTTCTCATATATTGATTGAGCTGGACCAATTTTATATTTTTGATAAGAGTTGTGCCTTCAAGATGTGGGTCTTGTTGTGAATATGTATTTGAGATAAAATGACTCCTCGGAATTCCCTTACTACTGTTTTCTGAAACATCATATCAATTTTAGCATTTGAATGATTTTGGTCTTGTATTATAGCTTGTTAGGCATTAGGTGGATTATGCATTCTCATGGGTATATGTATTTACGGATAAGATTCTTTTTATTTTGTTTTGCTTAGATATGATCCTAGTTAAGTCATGATTGTTTCCTCGGTTCATTTTGCATCTTTTCTAATCCTTATTTTATTTTTATTTTTTCATGCGACACCAATCCGAGTCCATTTTGGACTCCTCTTTGCCTATCATTGAGTTGGACTATTTTCGAGTCAGCCACATCTTGTTCGAGTTGCTGCAAAGTTAAATTACAGGTCTCGAAAAGTCGAAAATGGATTGTATACATATTGTATACAGCAGTATACACTCATTATACAGAGAATTACAGGTCAAAAGTGTGAAAATACAGGGCTGAAGCGAAATACATGTGTTTGGAAGCGAGAAATACATGAAAAGGGCTGATATACATGCTAATATACATTAATATACACCAGGTGTATACAAAAACGGGTTTAGAATTAAACCCCCCAAAAATTGCAGCAGGCCCAAGAAGGGCCCAAATTTAATCTCTCATTTACTCTTAATTATTTAATTGTGATTTTTTATTATGTGTTTTTATTCAACTCTTGTTGTGAAATATTAGCAATATAAAATAATATCATACAATAAATATATAGACAAGATATATGGGAGGTAATGCTTTCTTATTTCTTTCTTCTGTACTTTTCAATTGTATCTTTTATAAAATAATCATCGCCTATTTATAGTACAAAATGTCTCTTCAAAGTTACATGAATTAAATAGTGTTCATTTATTTCATACATGAACTTCAAAGAGAGTTACGGATGATCTTTGAAGAGAGTTACGGATGACATCCACATTAATATATTTATAACAACTCTAACTTTAGAATTATTAATTAATCTAATTAGACTCCCCAGAAGATAAGTTATTTTTTTTGTGTTGGGTAACTTTTAATATATATTTTTTATTTTATTAATCAAATATGTTGATCAAATTATACTTTCTAATTAAGTTAAACCTTTTGTTCTTAAGATATATGTTTTAACGCCTCTTCACTTAATCATTTATTCATTTTAAAATTGTTTTTAAGTTAAAGTATTTTTCTCAAATAAACTTAAAAATGTTAATCAAAACCTTCTCAATTAATTAAAAAAAAATACTTACTTAGTCATTTTCTCAAAAAAGTTAGTCAATTAATTCGAAATGATATTCATGCTTTAATTTATTAAATTGGTTTAAATTATTATTTCAAAATGAATTAAATAAATTTTAATTAATCTAATTTTATTAATATTCTAATCACTTGTATTTTGATTCAAATGTATCATTTTGGATCCCTTCCTCTAAAAAATAAAAATGAAATAAAATGTGTCATTTATTTAATTATTTTCTCAAAGTTAACCGAATATTGTAATTTTTTTTAATGTTAAATCCCTTTTTTTTTCTAAAAATAATCAAAAAATATATTTTAGTCAAGTCGCAGGTCAACCGCATGTTAGCTGGTACCTCGAATGCTTAAACCCTTCTCGAAGTGTAAATTGAACCCCGAATCCTCTTTGGTATTTTCAAATGATTTTTTCTGTTTAAATCTTTGAAAAATTATAAGTTTTCTTAACTTTAAAAAAAAATTAAGTGGCAACTCTTTTCTACGTATTTTTCTCAAATTATTTTATACTTAGAATATTTCAAAAAGTGATTTTTCTAATGGTTAGTTAAATTACGACACAACAATTACAAATTGTATTTGCTAAAGCAATCATATTAAAATCATTTTTTTCAAGCAAAGCATATTCCATACTATCACATAAAATATGAAAACTTCATCGTTTATTATCCGTAACCCAAACAATACATATAATACTCCACATTGAAGTGAGTATCAAGAAGGAAAAACCACATGCTATGAAAAATTCCAAATAAAGTTTCATTATATTGAATGATCTTATCAGTTATTTGAGCCCAGAATCTAATTGATCCATTAGGTAATTTAATATCAGTGAAGATTGCTTAATCGTTCTCAACCATCAGCAGTCACCATATTGTATGATTATCCTCTCAATCACAGAATTGCAATTATTATGAACATCATAAGATTATGGTGTCAGGTTGTTGCAATTATTATGAACATAGATCAAAATTCTTTAATCTAAGAATGTGCAACAATTCAGAGATACTACAAAAATAACAAAAGAAGGTTAAATCACATAAAAGTTGAATGTAGAAGTGAAATATTTGTAAAGAAATAGATCTTGGACATAACTCAACCTCATCGTTGTATTCAAATACTTAACTTTTGTATCCCCTACTAAAATTATAATTTTTTTCCCAAGAACAACTATGTAGATATAACACCATAATTAATCACTAACCATTATAAGTACACAAAACAGATAATGTGGTTCTTTTTCAAGGGGAAAGGGATGCATAATTTCAAGGTCTGAAAAAGGTATCTGCAATTGTTCATAAAGGCTTGGAATTGGAGTATGTAAAAAGTAATTAACCATTTCTCATGATTTGACCTGCTGGTTGTTCAGCCTCTATAACTTGAATGATTTTCAGTCACCTTCCCTCACTCTACACTATAATTATCAATAAGCAAGCAAGGATCCAAAGTACTAATTGCAAAGTATGGAACACATTTTTCAATCTCAAAGGGGTCAAATTCAGAAGGGGTCAAATTCATAAGGACTCAAAAATCATACCAAAATTTTATTGAACAATCTGTGGCGGACTACAAGGCTTGGTGACTCGCTTATCCTCTATGCATAGCAGTAATGTAGATTGAACTCCTGATAAAATGGTTGAACACATTAGAAAGTTTAAAAATAAAAAGAGAACATATATAAGGACTATTCATCCATATTCCACATATTACATACTATATAAAACAAAACTAATCTCAGAAGAATGTAGAACTAACAAATATATTTATAAATTTATGCCCCTTTCTTTCTATAATTTAATCAGAAAAGAATTTATAGTTTCATTGATTTACATGCTCGAACAATCCTTTGGTCATAATATCTTACATGAATCTGTAGGAATCTATGATAGATAAAATTATCAAAATGGAGCATCATAAGTCGCTAAATTATCCATAAAGGACTTGAACCTGTAAGACAGTCTTTGCAAACTCATCTTATTCAAGTTTGATTCATGAGGCCAAATCCAATCATAGAACATGTAGAATGCAATTATTACCTACTCCAATTCATGCAAAGAAAAAAAATATAAGACCAAAATATACTTCTTCAATCATTTTGCAACCTTTGAGCCAATTTCATGTGACTCAAACGAATTTGGCCTCAAAATCTCACTTGTTATACGTACCAAAGTTGTAAAGTACTTAAATTACCTTTCATCACCATAGTTATTTTTCAATTAAAAATACTCAGAGATTCTCAATTCAGCCACTTTTGGTATTAAGATATCGTGATAGGTACTACTACACAGATAACCTTAGATGTATAGCTAGTGCAAGTTGTGGAACTTCCACAAGAGCACTGCTAACATTTACTCAAGATGTTCTGATATGAACATCAAATTGTTCAAGAGATCAAGTAATTCCATGATCCCTTCCTTTTCAATTTCATTTTTGTGTCAAAACAAAAAACTCAAAGATCCTCAAATCATTTTCAGAAAATAATTATTCTAAAATTGTCTGTACATTAGCTATAACGTCATTACGTAGTTATGTACCTTGACTTGAGTGTCAAAATTGTATCTGGACAGACCAAAATGGTTTATCTCCTCCAAACGTTTCTGATGCCGACTCTGACTGTCATTTTCCCTCTGAAACAACACTTTTCAGTTAAAGAAAATAAGAAAGAATGGATAAATTTTTGGTGAGAAAATCAAATTAATCGGGCAAAATTAATAAGAATTATGTATGTAACTTATATTTTATCTATAGATGGCCAAAAGTTGATGGTCATTGACAATACATAAAACGCAGAGAAAGGTATGCTTGTGAAATTAGTCGGACCTCCAAATCGTAAGACGTAAATGGAGGTCAAATTGAGACCAAAGTAATATCAAATATGCATGTTCATATGTTGCCGCCTTCAGCTGCTTCTTAGTTTCCAACTCCACCGCCATCTGTCAACATGGAGGCACTGATGAAAAATATTTAAGTTAGGCTATGGAGCTATTAAAATTGTATCTTGTCTTAGCAATTCATATCTTACTGAAATTGCAGCTACGGTAGTGACTTCTTTCTTTCTTTGAGCATATGGATCGAAAAAAGAGAGAAGTCCATAATAAATTAACCAAAAATAAAAAATATCTGATACATCATAAAAGAACAGGAAATAAAATACCCAACAGATTGAGAGCACAAAACATGCAGGGAGAACCTCCACGACAATTCACCTTTATGGGATCCAAATTTAAGCAAGTTTTCTGGACCTCGGAGGATATTCTCTAGCATTTGTAGATAAGTACAGGATTATCTCTTCCACATACTCTCAATCATCTGTAGTGAAAAGGTTAGACTCAGCATGTCAAACAATTAATTTTTCTTTTCTTGGATAAAAGATATTCAAGAAGCACCAAGGCAAAATCATGAGAATCATATAACTGAACTTGATAGTCAAGCATCCTTAAGAAAATTCATTAAAAATAATTATCTTAAACAATGGTATTTACCTTTTTTCTATTATTCCATGTGATGATTCTCTTTTAAATTTTTCTCTCTTAAGAGTCATGTTCACCGAAGCAACAAAATAAGAACCACGTTGAATTGGCTATATATATCTAGTCGGTATCCTAAAGCAAGAGGAATGGCCAGAGAGTGAGAGAAACTTACAATAGTTTTCAATGAAGTTATAATAAATTAATGACTGAGCTAATAAAATGCTCAAGCTGTAATTGTAAAGGACACTATGGCTTGTGCTGGCATAGAATTATAGAAGAGTGTCCGGTGTTTATGAGACTTCTCTTTGCTAAAACAATTTTCAATAAAATTTAGAGTGGATAAACTTATTAAAGAATTCTTAAGTATTTGAATTATTAGACTTGTCAAAGAGCAGCAAATCAAAATAAGAAAGATATCTTCTACTACTATTTTACAACATAAGCACATCAAGACTGTGAGCAAATAAGCAACTCTACGTCGTATGATATTCAAAAATCAGAGGAAAAAACCAAATACTTGCAAACAACGCTGACATTAGATAGCTATATATGCAAGGCTTGTGACCACCTCCCTTCTCTTTAGAGTCTTATAAGGCTGCGACATAATGGCTCTTTAATGCATATCCTAGAAAATAAAGCAGCTCAAATCCTTGGGATAAAGAGAAAAAGAACCTATGCAGCAAATCCTAACCTCCCTTCCATGATGAATTTTGCAAAAGTTGTACACAGATTATCACAATGGAAAAAAAGCTTAAAACTTTCAAAAGAATCCCAAATTGGCAAGAAATTCAGATTGTTAAAACTTCGTACCCTAATCAACCAAACAAATTACTTCAACCAAAATGCAACATTGAAGACGAAAAAGAATTAATTTGATGGTCCAAGAAATCAAGCTTGATATATATATATATATCAAAATGTAAGAACAAACAAT
>JAJOOF010019469.1:0-10032 GCA_029582545.1 Solanum lignicaule | reverse complement strand
TATTGAATCCTGCATAGGTGTTAAGAAATCATGTTTTCGGCCTATTTCGGGAATTATCGGGTAACTGTGAGCATGCTTTGTGTTATTAATGGACCCTCATCGCTATGTGGAGTGCTTGCATGCTTAATTATTGTTTATTTGAAGCATGTTGGGCCTTAGTTTAGGTTTGACTAGGGCTTGCCTTAGAAATACATGATTCGGATCCGATAGGCCTTAGTTTTGCCCCGTTGTCGCTCGGCCGGCTTAGATCCTTGTAGACTGGTGTAGCAGACTTGAGTCTGATAGTTTGGGCCTTAGTTAGGCGATACTTGTTGACACCCAATTTTGGACCTCCACAACATAAATTAATCATTTTGAGCTTCTTCAATTTCAAACGATTTAAAATAATTAGTTTAATAATGTTTCAAAAAAAAAAACAAATATATATATATATATATATATATATGATAATAATTATAGTTTGCAAGTTATTTTAAATAATTTTGTCATTTTTTCTTGTAATTTTAAATTAACATATGTGTTTTATATAATTCCGTATATAATTGGTATATTTTATAAACATTTCGAAAATCATCACAAAAAAAAAAAAGATTTTAATTTTAGTGAGTATTTTAATTAGTTTTGTCAAAATTAGTAGTTTATATTTTGAATCATTAGTATGTTGAGTTAATTATTTTATTTTTCGTTAAAATTAAGAAGCTCATTAATTAATTATACTAATTCGTCCTATTTGAGTTTTAGCCGAATTTGCAAATTAAATTCGATTTGGCTAAGTTGTTAATTCACTTAGTTATACCTTACTTTAAACCCACCAAATACTTTAGTTTTGGGCCCCATTTCTTTAATTTCCAGCAGCCCGTGCCTTTCTCATTTCAGGCCCATTTTAGTCAACAATTCCTAACATGCAATGCCTACATACAACAATTCCATACAACTACAGCAGCCCAACCAAACTACTAGCCCATTCCCAACAATATAATAATACATACAATACATACAGTAGCCGAACAACCCCACCTGTGTTCTCCTTCTTCTTCAGCAAGACCAGAAATGTCAAAAGCAGCAGCAGTTGTGTACAGCAGCAACACTGCTCACAGCAGCAGCACACGCAATAGCTTTTGTGTTTTCCTCCTCTGCCACAGCTGCTCCCACAGCTTTCTCTGCATCCGTATTTTAGGGGATTTCGGTTGAAATATGGTACAAGCAACAACTTTTCCCCATCCTTTGGGGAAGAAAATTCAAATTGAGGGTCGAATTCGAATCCCGATTCTACCCTTTTCCCTCCCAATTGGACCCTAGATTTCCCCCTATATATATGCCTCCTCTTTCCCCATTGAAGGGAGTTGAAATTTTAGAGCAAAAATACTAAGATCAATAGCTAAAATACATACGAAATACACTTCGGGAAAAGAGAACTAGTTTTCAGTATTTTGGGTTCGACATTCTGTCCAGGTTTCTTAATCGCTACTCGTGGTCAAGTTTACGTAGTGGTAAAGTCGCTCATAGCTCGCTTGTCTGCAGTTCGTTGTCTCCAAAAGGTAATACTCATTTCGATTCAAATAGCTATTGCTCTTAATGCGTTGACGTTTGATTCTCGATCAAGCGAGCTGTTCGAATGTTATTATTTCGGGAATATTTTGACTTATTATTGATTGGAAGTTGATAGTGTAGTTGGTCTGTTGATCTTTCAATTTTTATTTTTATTATTGTATATGGTTTGTGGTGTCTGTTTAAAATTCTAAATTTAGCTGCGATAAGTGGGTATGTTCCATGTTGTGGGTTGATTTTTGTTTCGCATCTCGGCTAGTGTAAATAGCGTGAAAGGAGTAATTTACTGCCTCATTTTTATGTTTATCCTCTTTTAAGTTGTTGTTTCTGATTCAGTTAAGTATGCGGTGTAATGCTTGGTTATTTGAGTTTGGTGTAACTTGTTAGGATAATTATGTGTCTTTTTAGTTCATAAGGCATTTAAATCCTTAAAAGACAATGTTATCTTAAAATCAAATCATCTGTTACTTTTTTTATATATAAAATTTTGCTTTAAAGAATAGCAGTAACTTGGATTTTTCTTCATTAGTTGAGCTTTTGGCTTCTCGTTATCCTATTTAGTTTTAAGAACTCCACTCTGTATTGCTTGATGAGATTTAATATGTGAGTTGTATTCTTTGTTGAAAATTTGATTAATTGCTTAGATTTTTTATAATCCGTTTATCGTGATAATCTGTTGCTAGTAAATTTTTGTTACATTATAATTTATTTATTTATTTTTTGTTTGCTTTGCTTAGGATTTCATTTTTTTTTTTTTAAAAAATGTTCAGTCTTCACTAGCTATCCAGAGAGATGAATACCTTGGCTAGCTTCTGTAAACATCATGTTAGCATGACATAATGTTTCTCTGTTATCCATTTTTTTTTAGTTGGTAAATTTGTCAAATGTTTTCATGTGAATTTATTTTGTTCATTTTTAGATAAATGAGTCGAGTGATTTTTTTTAAAGATAAAAACTTTAAGTCGAGCGATTTTATGGATACAAAATAAAGTCCAATAACTTTATTAGATAAATCTCCAAAGTTGAGTGACCTCTAGAGATACTAACCCCTTAATTTTGTGCCTTACTAGTATGATCTTATTAAATGAAGTTTCTTTGAATATGGGCAAAATTCATTTTTTTTTTTTTTTAAAAGTCAAATATAGTTGCTGTAGCATTTTTAAAAAAAATAAATATATATTTTAATACAGGACCCCTATATATTATATATGTGTTGAATCAAAATAAAGTTTGAATTGTGCTACTTCACGTCATTTTATATTATTAAAGGGTCCACTATTTTGATTGCAAATTTCTAGAACTTGCATTGAGCAAATGATTATTTTGCCTACTTTATAATATAGTATAATAATGTAAAAATGTAAATATAATATACTGGAAGAAACAGATTACTCATGAAGTTTTCATATTATTTCAATTGACGTGGTTCTTTTCTTTCCATTAATAACTCTTAAAACAATTGAGATTACTAGTCTATTTATAAATGCTTGATTGTACAGCCCAATCAAAATATGGTTTTCATTAACATTATTATTGGTTTAAGAGTGAATTTTAATACAATTTATGTGTTCTTTCTGTTATCTAGGAGTATGACAGATTTTTCTTTATATATATATATTCGTTGTTCATGTGTACCAGTCATCATATCAATTTGTTGTTGGAAATGATCAGTGTGCTCTCTTAATTACCTCGAGTGGTGGGGTTCTTTATAATGTGACTAAATTTGAGTATCCGGGTTTAGTGGTTATCACTCTCTATATACATATTTGCTCATAAAATAAGTTGGTTAGTATTTGTTTGTTGTGGATCTTAGATGTTAAATAGTAATTTAAATAATTTTCACTTCATCTTTAGTATGTTGGGTCTTCATTGTCTTTGGAGTTGGTATCTTTTTATCTAGATCTATGTCATTTTGATTCGATAGAGTTATTTGTTATATTTTGCTTAGGGGCAACTATGATTTGTTTCAAAATGTATTATAGTTCTGTTATTGTTTATTAATCCTTATCTTCTCATTTTGATGCATGCGAAACCTGCCCGAGTTCTTCATGAACTCCCATCTCCTTCCCTTGCATTTCGAGAGAGCCACAAAGGCTCAAACTCTTTCCTTTCGAGTCGGCCAGCCTATTAATAATTGACGAACATGTCCTGGAAGAATATGCAACAGATTGAAGAGTTGAAAAGATTGGGCCAAAGGCCCACTCTTCATTATTTAAATTTGTATTTGTTATTTTGGGCCTAAACCCTTGTCATATTAATTGCTATTGTTGTATTAGTTTAGGACAGGTGGAAGAATTGGGTCTAAGGTCCAAAAGATAGAAAATACTTCTATTATGCTAGAATAGGACAGGCACAAATGACTTAAATAGGCCTTCGGCCCAAAACGAAAATAGGCCCAAATACTGGCCCAGGCGGACAGAAACCAGATTTGGGTCCAACCTTCCTTCCCTCTTTACTTTACTGTGTTTGTTTTGCTTGTTAGTATTTGTCGTTAATCTTAGGGTTGAAAGGTTCAAATCCCCGAAAGACGCTTATTTCGTTTTAACAATTTAGCTAAATCGATCATCTTTCCAAAGACGTAAAAGAATAAATTTTGAGAAGTATCTCACTTAGATCATAGGTCCATATTTCCCTTTCCCCTTTTTAAAATGATTCTAACTATAAAAATTGTTCAATTCAAATTAAGTTAAACGAATTTAGCCAAATAATTAATTGTCGGATAACCACATTAGTGGACATTCTAGGTGCTTTTAAAACCTTCCTAGGATGTTAATAAGAACCTCGAACCCTTTTTAAGTTTTCACTAGATTTCTGTTTTAGTCTTTTGAAAACAATAGTTTTCTTAATTTCTCTTCAAAAAATTAAGTGGCGACTCTTAAAAGCAGTCTAAATAATATATTTTTTAAATAAAACACTCCTTACTCTCCTCATTCTAATGGAATTGCGAAAAGGAAAAATCGAACTTTAAAGAAAATGATGAATGCCTTACTTATAAGTTCAAGTTTACCACAAATCTTATGGGAGGAAGCTATCCTTATAGCAAATCAAATACTCAATAGAGTGCCTCACACGAAAACGCATGTTATTCCATATGAGAAATGGAAAGGTAAAAAACCCAATTTGAAATATTTCAAAGTGTGGGGGTGTCTAGCCAAAGTTCAGGTTCCTATACCTAAGAGGGTGAAAATAAGGCCTAAGACTGTGGATTCTGTATTCATTGGATATGCCACAAATAGTAAGGCATGTCGATTTTTGGTTCATAAGTCTGAACATCCGGATATTCATGATAATACGGTAATGGAATAAGATAATGCTGAATTTTTTTGAACATATCTATCCGTATAAAACTAGACTTGAGTCATCTAGTGGGGGGTCTAAACAACCTCAAGAAGAACCAAAATAGAATGAAGCCAATGAAGAGAGTCCAAAGCGCAGTAAACGTCAAAGGACATCTACTTCATTTGGATCTAATTTTGTAACATTCCTTTTTGAAAGTGAGCCTCAAACATTCAAGGAAGCGATGTTGTCTAGCGACTCAACCTCTTGGAAGGAGGCTGTCAATAGTGAGATTGAATCAATCTTAACCAATCATACCTGGGAGTTGGTTGATCTTCCTCCAGGGAACAAACCCTTGGGTTCAAAATGGATATTCAAAAAGAAGATGAAAGCTGATGGAACAATTGACAAATATAAAGCAAGACTTGTTGTCAAAGGCTTTAGACAGAAAGAAGGTCTTGATTATTTTGACACATACTCGCCAGTGACTAGGATTACATTAATTCGGATGTTAATTGCCCTAGATGCAGTATACGGTCTTGAAATTCATCAAATGGATGTGAAAACTGCATTCTTAAATTGAGAGCTGGAGGAAGAGATTAACATGGAACAACCTGAGGGCTTCGTAGTTCCCGGTAAAGAAAAGAAAGTATGCAAATAAGTCACTTTATGGACTAAAACAAGCACCGAAACAATGGCATGCAAAGTTTGATCAAACCGTGTTGTCAAATGAATTTAAGATCAATCTAGTATGATAAATGTGTTTACATTAAAGACACTCCGGATCAGGAAGTCATTGTATGCCTATATGTGGATGACATGTTGATAATTAGCAAGGACATTGTCAATGTAAAAGCTACTAAGCGTATGCTTTCTAGTAAGTTTGATATGAAAGATCCAGGAGTAGCCGATTTGATATTAGGAATAAAGATTCACAAAACTCCTAACGGTCTAGCATTGTCTCAATCTCATTATATTCAAAAGGTACTTGAAAAGTTAGAGTATTTGAATTTCAAAAAGGCAAAGACCCCAATTGATGTGAACCTTAATCTTGCTTAGAATAAAGATGAAAGTCAGTCTCATTTGGATTATGGTAGAGTATTGGGAAGTTTGATGTATGTCATGAATTTTACACGACCAGACATAGCATGCACTATAAGTAAACTAAGTCGATACACAAGTAATCCCAATCAAAATCATTAGTTGGCAATGAAAAGAGTTTTGGGGTACTTAGAAGACACTCAAAACTATGCTTTGCATTACTACAAATATCCAGCAGTTCTTGAAGGATATAGTGAAGCAAATTGGATTACTGGATCAACTGAAATGAAATCCACGAGTGGATATGTTTTCACTATTGGTGGAGGAGCAATATCTTGGAAATCATCCAAAAAAACATGTATAGCTCGCTCTACAATGGAGTCTGAATTCATCGCGTTAGACAAGGCAGGTGAAGAAGCTGAATGGCTCCGGAATTTCTTAGAAGATATTCCATTTTGGCCCAAACCAATGGCCCTTATATGCATACACTGCGATAGTCAAGCTGCAATAGGAAAGGCTGGAAGCGTTATGTATAACGGGAAGTCTCGTCACATAAGACAAAGACATAACTCTGTTAAACAACTACTCTCTAGTGGAATTATCACAATTGACTATGTAAAGTCAAAGGATAATGTGTCGGATCCACTTATAAAAGGCCTAACTAGAGAGAGAGTTGAGAGCTCATCGACGGGAATGGGACTATGGCCGAGAACAAGTCATTGTGGCGGTAATTTTACCTAGAAGACTGGAGATCCCAAGATCTAGGTTCAAGGATATAAAACAAAGTCATAGATGACGGTTCAACATTGTCAAAAATATTTTATGTCCATTCTCATGCTGGGACAATGTTCAGTAACCATGATAAAGGCATAAGGACTTTTTAATGGTTTCTAAGTTTGATACAGGGTATATCAAATAGTGTATCTATGGGATAACACATTTAGAAACCACTTATGTAAGTGTGAAGTGTAAGCCTCTTTAAGGAGAATCTGGTAAGGCCAGTTCTCTAAACACTTATTAATTGAGATATGTTCATGACTGAAACGAACAAAACAATGAGAACCAAAAACAGTTCACGGGTTGATTGTGTGACTTATGTTGTCTAGGTATACACCAAAGCTCGACGATTCAAAGATATCAAATCTACCGATTGATTGAGTATATCCGATATATGTTCACTACAGAAAGTTTAAAGGGAAACCTACTTATCCAGGTGCGATTAACCCTTACTTACAAGACACACAAGTTTTCATGCATATGTTTTAACTAAAGTCATTATCCATTCATGTGGGGGATTGTTGGGTTTAGCAAGGTGTGAATGGGAAATAAGAAAAGAAAATGGAAAAGTGGGGGAACCAATTTTGGAGGGAAAATGAAAAGTCATTGCAAAATGCAAATGAAAAGTCATTTCTACCATATTGGTAGAAAAAAGGAAATTGTTGTCCTTATATTAGGAAACACTTCCTTTAGTTCTTAAATAGTTAAGAAAAAGGTTCCCCTCGCGCCGTCGTCGTCACTCGCTCGACTTCAGATTTGGATTTGGATTTGGATTTGTCAAATGATGTGATTGATTGATAATATTTTTGGACAAAATTTATTTAATCAATCTTGTTAATTCATTTCCTTTCTCTTATAAATTAATTCAGAATGTTAGTTAAATATCAGAATTAATTTGGCGCAACGGAATTTATTTAAATTCACGTGTAATGGTAAAAACGTTCTGAAGGGACTTGTTCCTTTAGAAAAGTCATTACTTTTCCCAAAAGACACAACGTTCTGAAAAAAAACAACTCTGAACAGATGCGTTCCTTGTTGAAAATGGCTATAAATAAGAGGTTTTTTTCATTTTTCATACACTGAAATATTTTCCTCTCTACATACATTTTCTTACATAAATGAAATTGTGTGCTCTTGTTGCTGTTCTTGCGTTCGCTGAAGTTATTGAAGTTTGAGGTACTACTACTTCTCTAACAGGTTAATCCGTTTTATCTTGGGAGGAATTAATCTGCAACCTCGGGTACAGTGAATGGATTAAATTTCTTAAGGAAACACAATAATTTTTGTGGGCTCGGATTAAAAGCATTCTGTCTATTTCATTTTTTTTCTGTTTCTGTAATTTTGACTAACCTAAATACAGGAGATAATATATATATATATATATGGTAGTTGATAATTTTTTACACAAATGGAGTCAAACATGTGAAGCACGAAAGTATTAGCCAGAATGTCCTAATAGAATGAGTAGGCTTTCTGAGCGGTCATTTAGGAATTAGGACCCTTGTTACTGACACATCATTAGGAGAGATCATTTTTTTAAGAGAGTGACAAACATGTGGTAGATTAGGAAAATAAATGTAAAGGCCTTTTGACGGTCATTTAAGGGCCTTGTTAGTAACCCATCATTCTCTCCTAAGCTATCAGAGTCTAGCTAGTTTCCTAACTAGTCAAACAAAATAGGACACTGGGAATTACTAGTAAATAGTTCAAAATTGACAAATTTACAACATTATTAATTCACAAATCATAATTATTGCACCCCTATAAACAATTCAATTCTACTCATAGAGTTCATTCTTATTAGCATACAAAGAATATGCATCGAAGAAAAAGGATTCGTAACCCAGTGGCGTGGCCAAAGAGACAAAAAGAGATATACTCCTTGTATAGATTGTCTGCGCATATATGAAATATTGGCTGACATCACTAATTATACGTTCACTAGTCTGATCAGTACTTTAGGGGTTGCGTGAACCTTTCTTATTGGTTGATACCCTATCGTTGTAACCTATAAATAGTTTATCTCCAATGTTTATAAAGACATTCTGAATTCGTAGCAATACAACAACAACACTCTTATTCTTGAGCTTTAGGTCTTTTCCATTTTCATCCTTTACACCACTCTTGACTTACAATCATTACCAAAGCTAAGGATCTATACGTCAGTGCTAACAACACTGTTGAAGCTTGAAGCTTTGTACTACTATTTCTCTTACTTGTTTTACTAGATATTTTACTTATTAATCGCGATATCCATCCAGATATAACAAGTTAAGCTAAGAAGTGTTTCTTGACCTCATACAAATTTAACTGTACCATTTTATCAGTAAACACGCTACTATTAATTAAGTGACTCCTATTTATATTCCCCAAGAAGTGAAAATAAAATTAAATGGAAAGCTAGTGCTTTATATATAAGATACAATATTGTATATGTAACACCCCGTATCCGAAAATAGACCAGATTGTAGATTTCTAGTGTTGCAGGTGGCACTCACAGGCACCATCCACGGACCGTAGGAGGACCCACGGTCCATCCTGCAGGTCTGTGGTTCGTGTCAGCAACCTCCCCCAGAACTCAGCAAAAAAAAAAAATTCGGCCAAGTGTTGACCTACGGTCCGTAGGTTAGGTCACGGACCGTGGTTCGTGTCCGTGGATCGATGCCCCTAAAGCCCAGCATCAGTCCCGATTGATGGTTGACCAGTACGGACCATCATTCGATGCACGGTCCGTAGGTCTAACCGTAGGTGAGGATTAGCAGCCATTTAGATGAAAATTATTGATGGATCAACTTCAAATGCTCATAACTCTTAGCACAAAAGGAATTGTGTGTCGCATAACCTATGGTAAGATAGATAATTGAATCCTCTTTCCAACGCCACCGAGTTTGCTAAAAGCTGACCTCCGAGTAAAAAGTTATACCCGTTTTAGTGAAGCTTTGTCGGGCAGCTCGACCGACGGTTCCAATCGACGGACTGTCGATTGAATGACGGCCCGTCAGTCCGGTCCGTCAGACACTTCGACAGCTGTTATGTTAGGGGTCTTTTCCTATTTCATTTAACCCCTTATATACGTCGTTTAGACCCTAAATCATGAGGTTTTAGTCAGTTTAAGCCTAGAAACATAACTAGAATTTACCTCAGTCAAAATCATTAATCAAAACTTAGAAAATTAGAAGCAAGAGAGGAGAAAAGGGTCAAGAGCCCTAGTTCAAGAACGCAGCAAGTTTTCTTCAGTTCTATCCCCGAAATCGAAAGATTTCTCCATGGAATTCGTCACCAGGTATGTGGGATTTCACTAGTGGGTTCCTTTCGCCCATTAGGTCCCTAGAATTCAGTCAGATTCTTGATTCCATGATTATAAACAGACCTAGGGTTTCTAGAATTTCA
>JAJOOF010019467.1:0-13737 GCA_029582545.1 Solanum lignicaule | reverse complement strand
TACCTGGTGACGAATTCCATGGAGAAATCCTTTGATTTCTGGGCTGGAACTGAAGAAAACTTGTTGCGTTCTTGAACTAGGGTTCTTGACCTTTTTCTCCTCTCTTGCTTCTAATTTTCTAAGTTTTGATTAATGATTTGACTTAGGTAAGTTCCAGTTATGTTTCTAGTCTTAAACGGACTAAAACCTCATGATTTAGGATCTAAATGACGTATCTTAGGAGTTAAACGAAATAGGAAAGGACCAAAAGACCCCTTAATTAACTGTTGTCGGAGTGACTGACGGACGGGACTGACGGGCCGTCATTCCATCTACGGTCTGTAGGTTGAGATCGTTGGTCAAGTCTGCCCGACAGGGTTTCACTAAAACAAGCATAACATTTTACTCGGAGGTCAAAATTTAGCAAACTCGGTGGCGTTGGAAAGAGGGTTCAATTATCTATCATATCATAGGTCATGGGACACACAATTCCTTTTATGCTAAGATTTATGACTATTTGAAGTTGACCCAATCACAATTTTCATCTAACTGGCTGCTACCCTCACCTACAATCAGACCTACCGACCGTGCATCAAATGACGGTCCGTGCTGGTCAACCGTCAATCGGGATTGAAGTTGGGCTTTAGGGGCATCGATCCACGGTCCGTGACCTGACCTACGGACCGTAGGTCCGGCCGTGGGTGAACACTTGGCCGAATTTCTGGCCGAGTTCTGGGGGAGTTTGCTGACACAAACCACGGACCTGCAGGACCGACCGTGGGTCCTCCTACGGTCAGTGGATGGTGCCCGTGAATGCCACCTGCAACACCAGAAATCTGCAATCTAGTCTATTTTCGAATACGGGGTGTTACAGTTGGATTTGGTGTGTATCCCCTCTGTGTTGGTACAACTGATAAGGATGTTGGCGAGATAGAAAGTTTTGCTTTGTCGATTGGTGCAATTGTCTGTGTTGAAGGTGCTGAAAAGGACACACACGCTCTTAACTTGGTCGAATAAAAAATGGTGATTTGTGTTATATATAAAAAATGGAGGTAACGAATTACATATCTGATACACATAGTACATACGTGAAGGTGAATCAATTGTACAAGGATAAAGCCACTCTAGTAGCTGTAATGACAAAATACTAAATAAAACATGTCTTCAATTTTCAAGTTAAATGATCTGATAACAAAAGGTATGCAATTCATTTTTCAGTCATGAATTTGTATTTTGGTCAATCCATCATGATATATTACTGGCTATAAGGGTGATACATTAAACGTTTGACGTATATATTTTGAGGTATCAGATCTGTGAGTTACCATATTGTTAGTATAAAGTATTAGATATATGTGACACTCCTTTTTTTTTGGATGTTTGAATTTATATATGCATATAATAATCATGATACATGATTGCATTCAACTTGATATAATTATGATTTGATGTTTATAACTGTTTAATGTGTTTTTGTATCTATGGCTCAGTGTAATATTACTATAACGTATCAGATATATTTGAACTTCTTTTTTTTATATATGTTAATGTATCAATATATAAAAAAATTTCATTAATGTATCATTATATTTTGGTGAATCAATCATGATATACTACTGGCTATAAAGGTGATACATTAAACGTTAAACGTATATATTTTGAGGTATCAGATCTGTGAGTTACATTACTGTTAGTATAAAGTAATAGATACATGTGACCCTCCTTTTTTGGATGTTTGAATTTATATATGCGTATAATAATCATGATACATTATTGCATTCAACTTGATACAAATTATGATTTGATGAATATTTCTTGTTTAATGTGTTTTTGTAGCTTTGTGTCAGTGTAATATTACTATAAAGTATCAAATATATTTTCCCTTCTTTTTTATTATATGTTAATGTATCAATATATGAATTTTTTGTCTAATGTATCATTGTGTAAAGAATATATTGTTTTAATGTATCCATTATACATTTTATTAATGTATCTGAAAAAAAGTGCAGCTATATATTATTGTGTTTGTCAGATGATTGTTCTTGGAGATTGAGTGCATCTGTTAGGAAGAAATTAGATATATTCAAAGTGAGGTACTTCAATAGTGAGCATACATGTTCGTTAAGGGATAGAATATTAACAAAGGTTCAAACTACAGTTGGGTTTATTAGTGGTGTGACAGCGCCTAAACTGGTCAATCATAAATAAACATTTTAATAGGGAAAAATCACTGTCAATAACTAAATAAGACTCGACATTATTAAATATATAAATATTTTTTTCTTATTTACCAACTATGGCAAGATATTTATATTTTATAGAATATTTGGTAAAAAGTCAATGTGTGTAATCCATCCCCTTTGTGTGCAACCCCTTTCCCCTTTTCCTCACGCTTTTGGTTCTGAATTTTGGAATCGAAATTTTTTTTCGAAGAAACTCATTTTTTTCCTTCTAATAGTAGTACTTTCTCTTATATAAGAAGGCACAATTGAGTAGCTTCAACTATTAGGTCATGGTCTCAATTTTGTCATCTTATTTATACAACTACTTGGTTAATGGTTTAGGCTTTATGTCCTGTGTCCAATTCTCTATGCATATTTTTTATTTTCTACCAAAAAGTCAACACTACGAATCAATATTTCAGGAGTACTTTAGTACTTTTCAATTTCAATTCATTTATTTTACTTTTCTTTTTAATTTGTTATATCCTTAAAAGTTACGTTAATAGTATTATAGATCATAATAATTAATAATTTAATTATATATTTAAAAATTATGTAAAAAGTACTATACATTTTAATAATTAACAATTTGAAGTATTCAAAAAAATATTTATAAATTTTGATTGACTTTTGAATTTTGTTAATGCCGCATAACTTGAGATAATTGGAGTTACATATATTATTTAAAAATTTCGTAAAAATATTAGAAATCACAATAATTGATAATTTTAAAGTCATATCACAAATTTGATTGATTGTTCCATCGTCGCATAAATTAACACACAAAAATAACATATATTGAGCTCATGCTACGCATGGGGTCCTATATCTAGTCTTAAAAATAAATAAAGAAGAAGAGATGAGAAAGAGTTGAAAAATGTCTCGTACAAAACCTATTTTAAGTACTCTCTCCGTTTTGTTCATCCATGTTTAATTTGACACAATCCTTAAGAAGTACTAAATAGAACATTGGTTTAATTATATCACTTATAATTATTACATGTCATCTAATGTTGAGGAATTAATTGAAAATTATTACTCCCTCTGTTTCAATTTGTGTGATGTAATGTAACTGAGCATAAAATATAAGAAATATAGAAAGACTTAGCAATGTTCCAAAAAGACCTTTAAAAGAGAACCTTTGTGAACTGTTCGCCAAATACGTGAGACTAAATATGAATAAATGTTGATAGTGTCATTAAGTATTTAACACATAAAAATGTATCATGTTTCTTGAAACCAACTAAAAAGGAATATATGTCATATACATTAAGACAAAGAAAGTAATACTTAATAATAAGGATTATATAGGTACAATATGATAAATTATTTCTTGATTTTTCTAACCAAACAAGTAAATGTAGTAAATTATTTTTAACTAGGTAAATTTCCCGTGTTTCGCACGTGATTGAACTATTTTATTAAGCTTAGATATGATCATTCGGTAATATTTGTATTTTCGATACATACACTACATTGGCAAGAACATTTATCTTAAGGCAAAGCATTCCTCCGAAATCTTAAATTGCTATATTTTTTTAATTTATTTTTGTTATAAAAAAATTATGAGTCATAGAGAGATTTTTAGTATAAGATAGAAGGCTAAGAAAATATCCATGGAAATAGTTTCTCAGAAATAATGAAATTTTCTAAATTCCAAGAAGTTATAAAGAATAACATCAGACGTTAAAAAAGAGATCAAAAAGCCTCGAACAACAACACTCCCAAGTTAAGTGGAACATTGCGTCCATACAAGAACATAATTAACTTAATTCAAATAGAGGACCTTCGGCTCTTTTCTTATGAACCTCCATCAATCTCTTTTTTATTATAGTATGTCGTATCATGTATATGTTAAAAATGACCCTAAAATTTTTAGTATCATAAATGTTTTTCCTCATTGTCTCAGAATAGTCATTACTTTTGCTTAGGTTTCATATCACCGGCCTCAACTTATTTGGAATTGAACTAGAGTTATTGTTATGGTTATAGTATGCAGTTACAAAGAATTAATGCAATTATCAACCAAGCAGTAGGTGTCATCTGAATGGAACTGTTCACAACTGGATATTCTAAACCAAAATTTTGACGCATAACATATTAAAATCTCACAACATAATTTTGTGAGCACTTGAACTTACAAATATCCAGAAATAATAATAAAGACGACCTTACTTTTCTAACAATCAAGAAGAAAAAGTCATGCTGCTTAACATATTTTTTAAAAAGATAGTTGACTGGGATGTATCCAAATTTACAGTTCACAAATTTAATTGAAAGAGTTAAAAAAAGTCATCAAAATAGCAAAAATAAATTGCAATAGACACATGAATCACTATGACTTACAGTAAAAGATTGCGCTTCATGAAATAGGAGGAAGAGGACTTTGAGAAATGAAACACACTTCATAAGAAACTTAATTAATGTATTTGAATTTAACTTCCCAATAGTGAAAAAAACCTACAAATAACAGTGGAAGAAATAAAAATTTTATTTACTAAAGAACCAAATGTAATGAATTCAACCATTTTAGCAACGTTATGAGTTGTGGACTGAGAGGTGCAAGAGTAGTAATGTGGCATTACAATTAAAATCAATTTTGTTTGTTCATATGAAGAAACCTATAGAAAGGGACAAAAGAGAAGTTCAGATTTCAATCATCCTTGCTGAAATTTTTAACAAAGTTAAAAAAATGTCACCAAAATAGCAAAAAGAAATTGCTATAGTTACATGAATCACTATGACTTATAGTAAAGTTTAAGCTTCATGAAATAGGAGGAAGAAAACTTTGAGGAATGAAACAAACTTCATAAGAAACTTAATTAATGTATTTGAATTCGACTACCTTATAGCCGAAAAAAACCCTACAAATAATAGTGGAAGAAATCCCTTTATTTATGGATAACAAAGGATAGTGTGAACAAATGCTTATTGTGCCTTATAGAAAAAATCACAACTCTTAGGAAAAGTCACAACTCTGTGGAAAAGTTAAAACCCTTCGAAAAGGTCACAACCTTTCATAAAAGTTGCAATTTTTTATAAATGTCACAACTCTTCATAAAAGTCACAATTTTTCATAAATATCGCAACTTTTCATGAGAAGGGAAGGCTAGTTTTAGAAATAAATAAATTAAAAGGGAATTCTAGTTTGTGGTGGCACCACGTAGGTGGGCCTAGGGTTCTCTTTTATATATATACTAGTAAAATTACCCGCGCTTCGCGCGGGAATTTAGTATCATGAAATTTATAAAATAATATTTAAAACCTATCAGTCATTAATAATGTAAAGGAAAATGAAAATTATTACATCTTATCATTTATCCTTAATAACATCAGCATAACTTAATGACGGTAAGAATACATACCAGGATCTGTAACATAAGCAATGGTGTCAGTGAGCCACTCAACAGGAGCAAAGTACACAAATATTTAATCGTGAAGAAGATGAAGAAGAGGTTCAGAATTTTCGTTGTTTTAAAATGAGAGGAAATCCCTCTATTTATAGATAATAAAGGGTAGTGTGAACAAATGTTATTGTGCCTTATCGAAAATGTTACAACTATTTGGAAAAGTTGCAACCCTTCGGAAAGAGCACAACCTTTCATAAAAGTCGCAACTCTTCATTAAAGTCACAACTTTTCATAAAAGTTTTAACTTTTCATAAAAGTCGGAACTCTTAATTAAAGTCGCAACTTTTCATAAAAGTCACAACTTTTCATAAATTTCACAACTTTTCATGAAAGGGAAATGATAGTTTTGTAAATAATAAATAAATTAAAAGGGAATTCTTGTTTGTGGTGGCGCCACGTAGGCGGGCCTAAGGTTCTCTTTTATATATATATATATATATATGATATATGATAGATGATATGATAGGTGAAATGGTCTGATGGACCCTTGTTATTCTATAAGTTTATATTTTGAACTCTCATACTTAACACTTTGCCAATTGAACTCTTAAACCCATTAAAACACAATTGTTAAACATTTTTCTCATCAGATCAGTGGATGCGTAATCCAACCGATTACACAAGTAGTTTCATGCCATTTTTCAATGACATGTCAAAAATTAAATATTAAAAAAATCAAATGTCACATTTGCAAATTTTAATTTTTAAAAAATAGTCATGTTCTTCGATCCTCATATTTGCTCACAACTTGAGCATCAAATTCATTTCAAATAGATGAAATTCTTCTTTATTTGACTTAAAATTTCAAATACAAGTTCACCAACACAAATTCAACGAGCCTCAAATCACAAATTCATAAGACTCATTTATTATTCTTCAAGCTTTCTCAAACTTATCAATAGAGTTTTAAAAATTTTCAATATCCACCATCACCATTTACATTCATCCAGAGTCACACCTTCTCTTTGAATCCAACTAACACAAACAATGATCACAATATTTTTAAAATATAGAACACTAAAAATATATATTAAAAAAGTAGAAAGAAGAGATTAGAGGTAGAGTTTTGATTTGTTGCGAAAGAGGAGAGTGTATTGAAGAAACAGAGAGTGTAGTAGGTGATTTCAAAAAAAAAGAAAAAAAAAAGTGGAGGTGAATTTGTTGAAGAAGAAGAGAAGAAAGTTGAGGGTATAGGGGTGGGGAACGTTCTGGAGAAGAAGAAAAGTTGGGGGTGAGGTGGAGTGGGTGTATGGTGTGGGGGCGCGGGGGGGGGGTGGGGGTGGGTGAGGGGGGAGATGATTAAAGAAGACATAATTTTTTTTTCAGAATTGATTTTTTTTAAAAAGGAGAAAAAAGACATAAAGTCATCACTAAAGTTATCTCGAATTTTCAAAAAAAGACCTCTTAACTTTGCGGGTGTTCTATTACCCCACGAAACTATTTCCAATAACTATAAATACACCATTTTTACAGCTTTTATAATCTCATAGCTTGTGCGTGTGTTTCACCTCAAATAAAATAATATTATTTTATTTTTCTTACTCATTTAATAATGAATTGAATAAACTCCTAACTCACTCACATTTTGATCCTCAAAATCTTCTAGGTCAAGTCCAAATGAGTACAAACTCAAAAACTTCAATGTAAATGGTTGCATTAACTAATTTGGGTTTAATAGATATAAATTGTTCGTGAAAATAGTCTTGACGAGTTGTTGCATTGTTGAGGAAATAATTCAAGGTCATTGAGATGATTTTGGAATTTCAATTGATGGTTTCTTTTAGCGTCGTACTGTAGTAGCTCTATTTTTTGTTTTTGTTGTAGAAGACGGAGATGGAATGAGCTAAAATGGAGTTTTTGCAGAGGTGAAAAATGGAAGATTTTGGATATGAGATTTTTGTGGAATCCTTCGTTTTCACTGTTTACATAACAGTGAAGATTTTCACTTAGGAATCGTATAAAATCTTCTTAAATTCTTAAGTAAATATGAAATTGTTCTTCAACAACCACCATGAAAGGCATTGACCAAGAAATCCTCTGTTTCTTGAACTTTTTTAGAAAATGGAGGCTTACAATCTTGCTACGTGGCATTTTTAGATTGGTTTGGGGGTGATTTTTTTCGTTCACGCGCCCCCAATATGTGAGATTACACCTGCTCTAAGATTACACCTGCTCTAAGAATGGGTTAAAATGGTGTATTTATAATTGTTAGAAATGATTTCGTGGGGTAATAGGACACCCGCAAAGTTAAAGTGTCTTTTCAAAAATTCGGGACAACTTCAGTGGTGACTTTATGTCTTTTCTCTTAAATTTTTTTAAATATAAAATATTGTATTTATGCACTTAAAAGCGAGTATAATCATACATTTTTCCAAGTTAATAGCATTCATGCCACAGAGATTCGGTAAATGGTCAGAGGGGTTTTAAATATGTGTTCTATTGAGTTTAAGAGTTCAGATGAAATAGTGATGACTAATGAGTATGAAAATCCATAATACAAGCTCATACAAATACAAAGGTCCATTAGACTATTTTGCTATTTTAATATAATAAACAAGTAAAAATAGACAGAAAAGTAACACTCTGATTTCGGTATTAGGAATATAACTTCGAATACATTTTAGTGCTAAATATACATATCTGCTTAAATAATCAATTCAAATAGGTAAAAAATAAAAGATTCCTGTAGTACATGGGCTGTTTTGAAGTATTGATTTCTGTCGAAGGGATTTGAAATCTTAAAAGTAGATTGAAAAGAATCCACCACATATAGTATATATATATATATATATATATATATCTGAGATATGCCCAAGCTCGTCTCCTGAACTAATTTCATAATTTTCTTCTTGATTCCCACTTACTAGACATTGGCCAGAAACTACTTTAGACTAATTTATTCTCCTTCCAAATCCAGTTCAAATAAATAATAAATCGTCGTACACTAACAATAGAGCATCCAGTACATCCATGCATTAACAACCCCCTTCCCGGGGTTATTCCTGTTCCTCGGGAACTCAGCTAGCAGAAACGGTTACGGTTAAAAAGGAGACATCTGATTTGGTTTAGTCCTCTGGTGAACAGGAAACACACTGATACAATCAAAAACACTTTTACTACTAACAACCCAGTAGATTACACTTAGCATGAAACTTGTCACCATATGTACAAGCTGTGAAGATACAACATCAAACTGGAGTGGGATCTAGCAATTCTCTAACTCGCACATCCACCTCACCTCCAAAGGAACGATCAAGCATGTATCATCTAGATATTAGAGAGACAATCAGAAAAAGAACCAAGAAATAATAGCGTAGCAGGCATTGGACATAGTACATCAGTGAGGAAAATCAATTTGCATCGAGCCAGTGTAAATATCTTAGGTGAAATTCCATCAACTCTGTAAAGCACCTAGTGTAGATAGGTAGTAGTTACCTAATTAGGAAAGCAGAAAAATACAAACATATCAATACTTGTCTGTGTCTACTTTTATTTTTATTTTGCTCTCATCGAAGCATTGATGTCAAGTTAATTTGTCATGCCAACAACCTGCTGTAATCAACAAGATCAACAGAGATACCAAATGAATCAGCTACTAAAAGAAAACCACCCTTCCCCTCCCCAACAAAGTAAAAATGAAAAATCTCATAGAAAAAGAAACACATTGAGAGCTTAGAAATCTCTCATGCAAAATTAGAAGAGATAAATGTCAAAAATACACCTGAACTATCACTTTTTTTGAGTTTCATACCTAAACTATTGGAAGTGTGAGTTTCATACCTAAATTTTCACTTACTAGTTTGAAAAACACACCTCAGTGGTGTGTGTAACACTCATTTATTTGAAAAAACATTGTCACATGACATTCCACATGGATAAAATATATTTTATCTTGATAAAAATTAAATAAACTATTAATATTAGTTAAAAGTTAAAGATTAAAGTATTACTCCCTCCATTCCATATTAGTTGATCACTTTTCATTTTGCACGTTGCTTAAGAAATCATAAATAAGAAGATAATTTTACTAATTCACCCCTTAAAAACTCTTCTTGGAATTTTACAAACAAATGTGAATACTTTAAAAAAAATTAATTGCAAGGGTAATATAGAAAAATTTTAATTAGTGTTTTCTTGATTTAGCAAGGTGATCAATTAATATGGGACAACTACTTTTATGATAATGATCAACTAATATGGAACAGAGGGAGTACTATCTCCAAAAAAAATAAAATTCATACTTCGCCCCCACCCCCCAAATCACTCACTCTTCCTTCCCAATAAAATTTAATATTATTTTTATTTTATAAAAAAAATAAAAATCTTACCCCAACTCATCTAACCCTCCGCTCCTAATTTATTTATTTACATTTTTCTCGTTTTGTGTTAGATATGTACATATATATTTTTTATAAAAAAAATATAATTTTTTTGGGGATAGTAATACTTATCTTTAACTTTAACTAATATTAATAATTTATTTAATTTTGTCAAAGGTGGAATGTTTTGTCACTGTGGAGTGTGATGTGCCAATGTTTTAAAATAAGAGAGAGAGTGTAGTACACACACCATGAAGAGAGTGTAATAAAAGAGAGGTGTTTTCTCAAACTAATAAGCAATAAGTGATAGTTTAAGTATGAAATTCACTCTCTGTAGTTTAGGTATGAAACTCAAAATATGGTTAGTTTAGGTGTGTTTTTGACACTTATCTCAAATTAGAATAAACGAAGTTGAGTATGCAGTGCCTACAAGACTACAACTTCCACTTCCTCACACAAGTGTAGGTTGGTGTGATTAGGGATGGCAGTGGGGTGGGTTGAAGCTTAACCCATAGAATTTTAAACCGCCCTGCCCCGCTTTAACATTTCTCCTATTTTAACCTGCCCCGCACCACTTATGTTATCTCTACTTTTTTTCTTTTCTTCATTTCGTTATTTTGCTAAAACACATAATTTAACATTACATTATATTTTTTTTTAAGAATAAAGATCTAGTTTAATTATAAACTCAGTTGTTATTTTGCTAAAACACACAAATTTTACAGTTTCTAAACCTTTAGGTGGCAATATATCCAAAATAAATCAAATTCAATTTCGTTTACAAATAATATCAAATAAATTTCCAGAACTAAAAACCAATTTTGTTCTGGCTAAAAATATTGATTTTAAGAAATCATACAAGGTACTTGTTTGAAAACCTTAGAGAAAGAGAGAAGAGAATAATTAGTTAAGAGATTAGACTAGAAGAGCGAAGGAAAAAGTTTCAACCCGCAACCTGCCCCGCTAAATTTCTTAAAAAATTGTTTCAACCCGCCCGCCCCCCCCCCCGCATAGACTGAGACCTGCCCCACCCCATGGCCATCCTAGATGCAATTATACTATCCAGAGCTAAGTGAAGCAGTTCTCTATACGAATTAGTCAAAATTTAACATTGATCAAGAGACGAGCCGAAACAGAAGCTAATGAGGCCCAGAGAAAGATTATGCCGGTTGAGGCACAAATATTGCTACCCACTCCTATATATTCCTATAGGTTTCACTTGAGACTTGTTAAGATGAGGTCTTAAGAAGCAAGGTTTATATTTAACTTAGAATATCTGTTTTTAAAACTTGTACTATAGTAGATTAGAAAAATCTTGTTTCAAGTAGAGTGAAGGGGAAATGATGAGTAAAGATTACGGATCTACACGATTCCTGTTAGTTAAAAAATGCTCTCAAGCAATGATTTCTAGACACTGAATCAATAATGGTTCCACACATGAGGAAGAACATATTCTAACAACAATAAAATGAAAGATAGGAAGGAGAGACAAGTAAAATGATAGACAGTGACAAAATAATTGGCATAAAAGGATGTCTTACCATCCTTGGGGCGCTTCTCCCATGTAATGTCTTCTTTGCAGCTACTGAAAAGGCTTGTGCAGCTTCAGCATCAGCTTCAGCAGCCTCAGCCTCCCTACCAGCCTCCTCAGCTTCAGCTATGGCTTCTTCTGCTTCAGCAACCGCTAGTGCAGCAGCAGCTGCAGCCTCTTGAGGTGTCATGTTCCTCATTTTTGCTAGCTCTAAATCTATCTGAGATGTACTAAGCATGTTCATATCATCCTGATCAATCTTAGGAAAGATCCTCTGCCTGCTGTCCAAAAGTGTAATGGACAGGTTTCTTCTACTGTCAGATGGTGTTGACGTAGGTACTATTCTATACCTACGCTTCATCTAAAAGAAAATATACTATTATGATCAATCAAGAAGAAAAATTACTAGGCATAAAAACACTTGAATCCAATTCCAATTCTGATTGTATTCACTCTAGGGTTAGGTGAGAGGATCAATAGGCCAGTAACAGAGATGTCAGGTACACAATAAAAATCACCTTGATAAGCTTCCCAGTTGCAGTTAAATACTTCAGTTTCCCGGACAGTAGCCTTTTAAAATTTGGAGGTGCCCAGTACTGGTCCTAAAAGAATAGAAAGAGTGGAGCATTCAATAGAATAGTCTGACAGATGCAGCCATAAATTCTGGTTTTGATACGAACTAAGATTCAGCAATCATGACATTTACACATCAACTAAGATCTGTAAGATGAGTTTTGATGTCACCCAATTTAACATAAATGTATTAACCAAATATATTGTCAGGCAGGATGCATACACCAATCGTAGATCATTGAGAACCTGATCAATAAAGCCACTACATAGGGGATGAGATAGACAAAGTTATCCCGTGGACTCAGATATCTCATGGGATTAGTTATCCCACCATATATATGGTACAACTTATCCCATCATTTTTTTTTGAGAAGGTAACGATTTGTATTATAAATCAGTACTTATGTAGTACTGAAAGCCCCTTTGGCTTATCCCATCATTGTAGTACAAATGATGGGATAAATAATGTTAGGACTAACTAATACCCCTAACCAAACGTAGAATAAAATAATCCTACGTTTTGTCCCGGGACTATTATTCCTTATCCCTCGTACCAAACGTCCCCTTAGTATAAGGAAATCACAATCATACATTGAGAAGAAATTATTAGTCTAGCAGTATCAGATTTATATTAGACTCATGCAACCTCATGTTCTGCATATACTAAAGCAGACACCCTATTGAACATACATGTATTGACCAGAGTACTTGGTGCTGCCGACAGGGTGCATGAGCCCATAAATTGTTCAGTGAGGACTTCACTAGCAGAGCCTAACACCTTGTTCTATGGAATCAAGATCATCTGTTCAGAAGCAAAAAAGTTAATGTGGCCCTATCAGACATATGTGCACTCGATGCAATCTAATATTCTGCATATACTGACCAGATGCTACACTAGGACCCCCATTGCACTGTATTTATTCATCCTAAACTGTTACTTCTAACAGTCAAGAGTTTAAAATTAAAAAGAAAAACAATATTAGGAAAAAAAAACTTCACGCACAAACTGTGAACAAAGAACTTAAGAGGTTTGATGATACTGAGGCTTACGAGTCCTCATAGTTAAAAAATACAAGAAGAACAAACATCGTTCATAATGTTGCTATCTGCACAACAAGAATCAATACCTAAAATTCAGTCCTTTATAGGTCTCTGAAAATTTTGTAAGATTTCCCTGCATGATAATTAATGATTGGTACTCTAGATTATATCTAGTTACTTTTTCTACAAGAAAGCACTAAATAAGAACACACTTACCTCTATGTATTCAGCTATTGTGGTCTTGTTGGAACCACCTGGCTCCTTCAAGGTGTTTATAGCCTCCATTATAAGATTATCCAACCTATAATATTATCAATGCAGCAACTATGAGAGACAATCCTCATTCGAAAGTATGAAAATAAGAATAATATGTGATCCCATCAAGACAGGTAACATTATTTCATACTGAGTAAAGAAAAGGAAAACTCAATGAACCTCTTTGTAGGTAGCCAGCATACACTTAAAGCTGAAGAATACAACCTTACCAGTTTCAACAAAAAAAAATACATATAGAAGTATCATATGCATGTTATATTTAAACAAAGCACTTGCTGGTTTCCAAAGAAACATGTTTGACAAAGAAAACAAATATGCACTTCAGAAATCAAATTGGAGCATTTCTAAAAAAACTTTAGGAAAAAAATTGTTTCCCAAATATTTCT
>JAJOOF010019466.1:0-14272 GCA_029582545.1 Solanum lignicaule | reverse complement strand
AGCTAACTCACAGAGCTTTAATTTTGATAGTTTGAGCTCCTTCCAGTTCCTTGTGTGCTGAGAGATATTCCCCTTTAAAGTTGACCCTCAAAATCGCATTTTTTGCGATTTTCGAATTTTGATACGGTTGTTCTAAAATTCAGGTTAGATCATTCCCCACTCAATTTGACCCCCCTGAATAAGAATATGAAGTCGAATTTCCGAAATGATGCACGGATTTTGAGATATATGGAAATTATAATTTTAGGTGTTTTCGAAGCACATTTTCGGGCATTTTTGGGGTCGTTTCAATCAAGCTTTCCATTTTGTTGACTATATCCAACATAGTCTTCTTGTAGCTTTTAATCTCCTGATGAAGCTTCCCTAGCTCTTTTGCAGACACTACGATGATCGAGATTCTTCATATTCTAAGGTTAGGCTAACTATGAGGAAGTGTTTCCTAAGGGTAAGGAAAAAAAATTATGCAGTGCATTGATTGAGCTTGACTCAGGCTGCCTATGTATCCCCAAAGTAGGAATCAGATTGTAACGTAGTTCGAATACAAGTGGGAGACATAGAAATATGTAATGCAATGACCGAGCTTGACTCAAGCTACCTACATATCCAAGTGGAATCAGGTCGTAACGTAGTTCGATACAATAGAAAAGAGGAAAATGCAGGAGAAAAGTAAGAATATGTAATGCAATGACCGAGCCTGACGCAGGCTACCTATGTATCCAAATGGAATCTAGTCTGAATGTAGTTCAATTACAATAGGGAGAGTGAAAAATATAAAATGAAATGACCGGGCCTGACTCACGCTGCCTACGTATCTAAGCGGAATCAGGTCAAGATGTAGTTCAAATACAATAGGAAAAAGGGAAAATATAAAATGGAATGATTGGGCCTGACTGAGGCTGCCTACCTATCCAAGCAGAATCAGGTCAGGACGTAGTTCAAATACAAAAGGAAAGTGAAAAATATGAAATGCAAGGGACCGAATCCGACAAGGATTTCCCATGTATCCCACCGAGGGAATTCAGGTCATGCGTAGTTCTAAATACATGGAAATGATGTTTTTGGGTTTTCTAAGGAAGCCGGATCCGATGTGGGTTGCCTACGTACCCCGCCGTGGGAAGTCAGGTCTAGACGTAGTTCTGTTACATTGAAAAATGCAAAAGTATAAGAAATAAGCGCTAATCTTGAGGTTTTCAGATGTAGTATTTCTTGATGGCGTCTGAATTGATTGGGTTTGTTCTCACTCTGCCATCCATTTCTGCTAAACTTACCGCTCCTCCACAGAGTACTATATGAACCATGTATGGTCCTTGCCAATTTGGTGCAAATTTCCCTTTGGCTTCTCTTTGGTGAGGAGAGATCCTCTTCAATACTAACTGCCCCAGTGTGAACTGTCGAGGTTTAACTTTCTTGTTAAATGCTTTGGTCATTATGTTGTGATAGAGTTGACCATGACAAACTGCGTCCATCCTTTTTTCATCGATGAGCATCAATTGTTCAAGCCTACTACATATCCATTCTGCATCGTCCAGACCAACCTCTTGGATAATTCTTAAAGATGGTATTTCCACCTCGACAAGTATTACTACCTCCGAACCATAAACCAACATATAAGGAGTTCCCCCAGTTAATGTTCTGATTGTGGTGCGGTAACCGAGTAAAGCATATAGTAGCTTCTCATGCAATTGCCTGTGACTGTCCATTATTTTCCTTAAAATCTTCTTGATATTCTTATTTGCAGCCTCAACTGCTCCATTCATCTGTGGCCAGTAAACCGTGGAATATCGATAAGAAATCTTGAACCTTTCACAAGTTTCCTTCATAAGATCATTGTTGAGGTTAATTGCACTATCTGTTATGATTGATTCTGGAATTCCAAACCGACATACTATGTTGTTGCGAACAAAGTCTTCCACTACCTTCTTAGTCACTGCCTTGTATGTCGAAGCTTCAACCCATTTTGTGAAATAATCGATAGCCACCAGAATGAAACGATGTCCATTTGATGCGAGAGGCTCTATGGGTCCAATAATATACATCCCAAGCGGCAAATGGCCAAGGGGAACCCATCACATTGAGCTCATTCGGTGGAACCCGTATAAAATCTCCATGCACTTGACACTGATGACACTTTTGCACATACCGGATGCTATCTCTCTCCATGGTCATCCAAAAATATTCAGCTCTTAGAATCTTTTTTGCCAAAGTGAACCCATTCATGTGAGGTCCACATGTTCCTGCATGTATTTCTTCCAAAAGCCTTGTCACTTCTGCGGCGTCGACACACCTCAGCAATCCTAAATCTGAAGTTCTTCAATATAGGATTTCTCCGTTAAGGAAAAAATGATTGGTCATCCTTCTCAAAGTCTGTTTCTGCTTGCTTGTGGTATTTTCAGGATATTCTTGTGCTTCTATCAATCTTCTGATGTCATAGTACCAAGGTTTTCCATCCAATTCCTTATCTACATGAAAACAATATGCATGTTGATCATGTATCTCTATATTGATAGGGTCGATGTAATTCTTGTCTGGATGTTGAATCATCGAGGACAATGTTGCCAAAGCATCGGAAAACTCATTTTGAGCTCGAGGGACTTGCTTGAACTCAATCCTTGTGAATCTCCTACTCAACTCTTTTATGTAATGCAAATAAGGCAGGATCTTGATATTCTTAGCGGTCCATTCTCCTTGCACCAGATGAACCAATAAGTCAGAATCTCCCATCACCAAGAGTTCTTTGATGTTCATGTCGATGTCCATCCTGAGTCCAAGAATACAAGCTTCATATTCCGCCATGTTATTGGTACAGTAGAACCTAATCTTGGCTGAGATTGGGTAATACTAACTTGTTTCCGAAATTAAGACTGCTCTTATTCCAACGCCAATCGAGTTTGATGCTCCATAAAAAAATATCCTATATCCATCATACGACTCTGGTATGTCTTCTCCTACAAACAAAACATCTTCATCAGGGAAGTAGGTCGTGAGCGGCTTGTAATCTTGGTCCACCGGGCTTTCTGCGAGGTGATCAGCCAAGGCATATCCTTTGATGGCCTTCTGTGTCACGTACACGATATCAAACTCGCTTAACAAAATTTGCCACTTTGCCATCTTACTTGTAGGCATTGGTTTCTGAAAGATGTACTTGAGTGGATCCATTCTTGAGATCAAGTACGTGGTGTATGCAGACAAGTAATGCCTAAATTTTTGTGCAATCCAAGTCAAAGCACAACATGTTCGTTCCAAAAAGGTGTATCTTGCCTCGTATGGTGTGAACTTCTTGCTCAAATAGTAAATAGCTTGCTTTCTTCTACCTATCTCATCATGTTGCCCCAATACACATCCAAATGCATTATCCATGACAGATAGGTATAATAACAAAGGCTTTCCAGGCTCTGGTGGGACCAATACTAGTGGGTTGGACAAGTATTCTTTGATTCTATCGGAAGCCTTTTGGCATTCTTTTGTCCATTTAGTGGCAACATCCTTCTTTAGTAATTTGAATAAGGGTTCATAGATCACTGTGGATTGAGCTATGAACCGACTGATGTAATTCAATCTTCCCAAGAAACTCATCACGTCCTTCCTGGTATTGGGTGGAGGTAGCTCTTGGATTGCCTTTATCTTTGATGGATCCAACTCTATGCCTTTCCTGCTAACGATGAATACCAATAGTTTTCCCGCGGGTACTCCAAATGCACACTTTGCTAGATTCAACTTCAAATTGTACTTACGCAACCTCTCAAAGAACTTTCGTAAGTCATCTAAGTGGTCTGAACTTCTTTTGGATTTGATAACGACATCGTCCACGTACACTTCAATTTCCTTGTGGATCATATCATGAAAAAGGGTAGTCATGGCCCTCATGTAGGTTGCACCAGAATTTTTGAGACCAAATGGTATTACTCTGTAACAATACACTCCCCATGGAGTGATAAATGCTGTCTTTCCTACATCATCTTCATCTATCAGGATTTGGTGATATCCTGCAAAACAATCGACAAATGATTGCAACTCATGTTTTGCATAATTATCGATGTGTATATGAATATTTAGAAGTGGGAAGTCATCCTTAGGACTGGCTTTGTTGAGATCTCGATAGTCCACACATATACTGATCTTTCCATCCTTTTTTGGCACAGGCACAATGTTGGCTAACCATGTGGGGTAGTTTGTAACCCTCACAACGTTCACCTTGATTTGCTTAGTTACCTCCTTCTTGATCCTTAAAGTCAAATCCGACTTGAACTTTCTTGACTTTTGCTTAATGGGTAGACAAGTGGGATCAATTGGTAATTTGTGCGAGACAATATCAGTGCTTAATTCTGGCATGTCATCATAAGACCAAGCAAATACGTCAACATACTGCTTAAGCAACTCTATTAACTCTTGTTTTCTTTCAACCTCCAAATGTATGTTGACTCGTGTTTCCTTCACAATTTCCTCATCTCCTAAGTTGACAATCTCTGTTTCATCCATATTGGGTTTTTTCTGACTTTCCACTTGCTCGATCTCATGTGGTAGATTTTCAGGCATCATGCTTTCATCGTACTCTTCGTGATCTTGTTCATCACTTTCACCTTGCTCGGTAGATTCGTTACATGTCATAACCGTTGAACGAAGATTTTTATTAATATGAGTGCTGAAAATTTTTAGATAATTAAAACAACAAGAAAATTTTTAAAGAAAAATAAAGAATTTTATTTCAAAGCATTCTAGCTTTTAAAAGAGGCAAGCAACAAAAGATTAGGCATGATTCAAGCCTCAATTTGATCATGCGAATTTTGAAATAAAAACTTATTTTCCATACTACCAGGACTCTGGTTGAAACAGGGACGGGTTGATGGTCCAATTCTGCAAGATTTCTCCAAGTTCGGCATCACGAATGGTCAATTTGCTGAGATTTATCTCTTCCTCTTCTCCAGCCATGGCCACGAACAGATAGCCTATTCCTTCTACGATGTGATCATCACTAGCTTGATCTGGAATAAAAGCTTTTTCTGGTAGGAAGATTGTATTGATTTGCCTCTGGTGTACTCTTCCCAAGGCAGGGTCATATCTGAGTCCGTTGGTGCCTCTATGATGTTTCAGCTGGATTGGCTCAACTATGCCATTGGACTTTGGCCCAAGTCCACTCTTTGGCTGATACCCATACTTCAACATCTCTAACGCAACCATTTTTGCTGCACTTGACAATTTTGTATCATCTGGCTCTGCTTCCTCATTGACCCTTACAGCTTACATGATTTCCAAAGTGTGAAAAGTGGCTCCATCTAACTCGTCAGCGATCGAAATAGAATTAACAGAAATAATAGGGTGACTGAGCTCCTCGTGAATGGTAATCTCTGTGCGACCCCATTCAAACTTTACACACTGATGAAGGGTGGAAGGACCTGCTCTTGCCATGTGAACCCATGGTCTTCCCAACAACAGTTTGTAGTTGGATGATACATCCATCACTTGAAATAGAATGGGGAATTCAGCTGGCCCCACCTGCAATGTGAGATAGATCTCTCCAATGACACTTCTTTGCGCTCCATTAAAATCTCTAAGTTTCACACGACTTTCCCTTATCTCTCCCATATTCACACCCAAATCCCTCAGAGTGGTGAAAGGACAGATATTGCATCCAGAACCACCATCAATTAGAACTTGAGTCATAATTTTATCACCATATTTGACTGTGAAGTGAAGCGCTTTGTTGTGCCGAGCCCCTTCTGCAGGAAGTTCATCATCATGGAAAGAAACCTTGTTAGCTTCCACTATTCTTCCAATTGTTGAAGCTAAGGTTTCACTTGTGGTCTCTTTTGGAATGTTCACTCCGTCTAACACTTCCATCAAAGCATTCCTATGAGCTTCAGAACTAATAAGCAGAGACAAAATAGATATGTGGGTTGGCATTTTCTTCAGCTGCTTTTCGACTGAATAGTTTAGGCTGCATCTTTTTCCAAAATTTTGCGGCTTCAGTATTGGTAATATTCTTCTTTGGATTCTGTTCTTTTCCAAGAACTCTTTGATTTGGATCTTCTGGGGCATAACACCTCCCCGACCTAGTCATCCCTTGAGCCGCGATAGTGTTGATCATCTTGCCCTTGGCGCGTGCTCGATAGTCCCATGGGACTGCTTTGGTGTCATATTCAGGCTTCTAGCGATTAGAGGGTCACTACAACTCTTGGGAGATATGTTTGGACAGTCAGAGGTTCCCTTAGTTGAACAGTGATAACAGGTTGCGCCGATTATGTCATGGCATCTGGTTCATCTATGTCTAGACAGTCAGGGCCCCTATATTCTTCATCTAGAGTAACCATGTTGACTTCCCGATTCTCATGGTTTGGCAAGGGGTTTTTTTTTACATTAGGAGGCGCTGGAGTGCATTTGATTACTCCTCTCTTGATCAAAGACTCGATTTGGTTCTTCAAACCATAACAATCTTCCATGTCATATCCTTGGATAACCGAGTGGTAAGCACATCACTTATTTCTATCGAAGTTACGAGGGATAGGTCCTGAGAGAGATAGATGCTTCACACATGGCATCCAATTGAAAGAAAGAGATGGGTTGGCAATAAAACAACCATTTCATTGTGGATAGGGAAGTTTTCCTTCAACTGGCTACAACACTCCTGCTGTCCTCAACCTCTCAAACAATTGGGCATAAGGTTCGGCAATAAGAGTGTAAACACGAGCATTTCTAGCTTCGAGATTTGGACGTGGTCTCGGTGCATATGCTGGTCTATTTTGGTGGATTGGTGCTTGTATAAGGACATACGATCTTGGAGGATTTTGATATGCTGGTGCTCGGGGAGGATTATTGTGTGGTTGGGTATTATATACTTGGTATGGGACGTATGAAGTATGTGCAACAAATTAGGGATTGTTGGGGTGTTGGTGGGATGGTCCTCCCTGTTGGTAAGTGATAGTTGAAACATCCTCCCTTTTCTTTTTAATGCCGCCAATAGAACCCGATTGTATAGCCCTACTTGCATCTTGCAATGCGATCATAGACTGAATCTTTCTGAATTTAACACCCTCCTCTATAAAGTCTCCCATCTTGACCAATCCTGCGAACTTCTGGCCTATCATTGACATCATCTTATCAAAGTAGACACCTTCTTGAGCTCGAATAAAGTAATTCGAGAGCTCACTCTCATCTAGTGGTGGCTGCACCCTGCGGCTTCAGTTCCCCAACATCGTGCGTACTCCTGGAAATTCTCTAATGACTTCTTTTGTATGTTGGCCAATGAGAATCTGTCAGCAGTAATTTCAGTATTGAATCTGAAATGAATCATGAAGTCCTCAGCCATTTCCTGCCAGTCACGCCATTTTTTAGGGTCATGGCGTGTATACTAGGCGATTGCTTCTCCAAATAGACTCCGGATGAACAACTTCATCGTCAACTTCTCATTTCTCTCTACACTGACTAACTTGTCACAGTACGCCCTTAAATGTGCGTGAGGGTCACCTTTTCCATCGAACATGTCAAACTTCGGTGGTTTGTATCCTACCGGCATGTCAATGTCTGGATGGATGCACAAGTCATCATAATCAAGGATTTCCGTCCCCCTAGTGACTTGTAAGCTTTTCAATGCCTTTCTTAGGTCATGTAGTTGGGAATTTATCGATGCATCCTCTTTCAACCGAGCATCTTTCTCCATTTTTGCATATTGATCGACCTCGTATGGGATATTAACCACAACTGGCGTTGTGAAGGTAAGAGCTCCGGTGGCATATACATGTGGAACATGTGGCTCATAGGGAGTGGCGACATGTGCCTCAAGTATCTGCTGCATTGTAGGTACGATAGGGTCACGATTAGAGAGGTCAGGAATGGACCTGACTTCGGTTGGAGAAACTAGTGGAACTTGACCGTGTGCGGGAGCGTGTTGAGTTAGTTCTAGCTGATTTGGCAAGTCGGCAGAAGGCAAGCCTTCCTTTGGGAAGTAGATAGGTGTCTTGAAAGTAGGGAAAGTGGTAGCCGACAGTTTGGCCAAGTCTCGCACTTGGCGTAATTCTTCCCTCAAGATCTCGAGTTCTTGCTCCATGTGAGTCATTTCCCTTTAGATTTTTGATGTCTGTCATGTTTCGAGAATCTTCGGGGTTCTCAATAGGTATCATTATGTTTGCAGCAGCGTTGAACTCGTCTTTACCAGTCATCTTTCATTTGGATCGAAGGTTGTATCGTGAGTCAGCCAGTTTGCAAGTTGACATAAATCAACGTACTTTTGGGGATGAATGATGAAAAAGCAAAGAAAACAAAGAAAAGGGGAAACTATGTTAGTTTGGGAAATATTGAAAGATGTAACAAATATATAAGTGTAACACATATATATGCCAATTTGGCGACATTCAAAATGCGTCCTAATATAGAACTCTTTTTGCCTGAGGTAGGCCTACGTTGCAATTAGTTTGATAATAAATTATCCATTTAAACACATTTTAGATTTGGAGCAAACATAACTTTATTGATTAAGGTAGTCTTGGATGTTAGATTGAGGTAGGTGATCAGAAGCCTATGAAATGAAAGTACGGGGATGGCCACAAGGCATACAAGAGGGTTAGGCCACATGGAACTTTGAGGAACTTATAAAAGAGTTCAAAGAAGAAAGATGATCTATGGTCAGGTTGGAGCATCATCGTCGTCATCGTCCCAATCATAATATGGCCCTGGGTGGTACTCTAGAGACTCTTCAAGGCCGTGCTTGGGTGACATGTCTATCACCCCTCCATCTCTTGGGTCATAGATGTTAGAACCCGTTTCAGAAACCTCCATGTGGTCTTCCTCCACCTCTTTTTCTGGGTCCTTCTCAGGATCCTCCTATGGGTCTTCTTCGGGATCCTCTGCAGGGTCCTCTTCCGGGTCTTCCTCTGGATCCTCTTTTGGGATTTCTTCCTCTTCTTCTTCAACCACCTAGATTAAATAATCAATGGATCCAAGAACAATCTGATTATACATGGGTGTGGTGAATCCCATGCGAGGAAGCACTGATTCTCTAACCCAATCAATCTATTGGTTATCTACAAACTCCCGATGCCCTCGTACGCTTGGATGAGCCATACGACTCACAACATTCAGCCAAACATAATATTCCGGCGTACACTAGCTTTTCTCTCCTATGTCTAAATCAATCACGTATTCCCACTCGGCTTGCATATTTCTTATCCATTCTAGTGAGACTAAAGTGAAAGCCTTTTCATGTGATCCCATGATCGACCATAGCGGAATGTCTTGGATAACTCCAAATTGTTGCATAACCCAAAGAGGTGCATATGTTGAATGCCCTTCAGCCCAATTAACTCGATAAAGAAAAAATATTGATTCCTTGCAAACGGCAATCCTCTTATCCAAGAAAACTTCCATTGGATGGCATCTCCTGTAAGGTTGCTCAAGAATGTACGCCACTCTTCCCTTCCTGTTGGCGCGCCCACCCAATTTTGGAGACGATCTTCGTGGCTTTTGATCTTGTTACATGCACCTAAGTAGTAATCCATTTGTGGATCACGACGATAGAAATGTTCCCTCACCCAAATCTGTAGCAGCATACTGCAACCCCCAAAGAAGTAGTGCCCTTTAATGCAGGTTGTCACTGAACGAAAAACTTCGGCGAGGATCATAGGCACCAAAGAAATCTTTGCGGATTGTTAAAGATGATTATAATCATCGACAATATGTTGATGTCGACAGAATGGGACCTTATTGGGAATACCATGATTCCCAAAAAATCCATAATGAATACTCTTGGTCTCATATGCACCCATGCTTTGCGGGTACATAAAAATTCGTGTTTGTATTCAGCGTAACCTTCTAGACGCCCAAACATCTCGAAGAGATAGTCTAACTCGACCTTTTCACCGTCCATATATCTAAATGATCGAAATATATGCAGATCCAGGAGATTTAGAAAATCACATGTACAAATGGCTGATGGGATCATCGGCAACCTCCCTCTAATCATTGTTCGGTAAGATTACTGAACTTCTCTAGTGTAGGAGTGATCTCAAAATCCAAGAATTTGAAAGTTACGGTGCTCGATTTCCAAAACCCCATTAGCTGAGTAACGAAGACTTTGTCGCATTGTGTCCCTAAAAGTGACAATAATGCTTCCAAGTGCCCTCGATTCTCAGTCCCGTGTATCCTGCGGATATTTTGCCACCAATTATGTAGGATGTGTGGCATTGAAACGATCATTTGGATATCCGGCAAATCTTGGTTGAGGTTCATTTAAAAAGAGGGTAAAGGGTGTGATAAGTTTATTTGCTCCAAATTTGTAAAGTATTTTAGTTTTGATAATTTATATCAATTTCACACAAAATGTATGTTGTCAAGTTTTAAAGAAGAAATTCATTGACATTTGGGTGGTTTCCTAAACGCAACGACAATACCTCATATTATCTTGCCTAAGGTTATGCAACATGACCTATTTCTATAGTAGGATTTTTTCTTAGATGATTGAGAGTGACACTGGTAATTGCAAGAGGACGCACTATCTTAATTGCACAAATTCTGAAACTAAGGAATCCAAAGTGAGTTTCGGAGGAGTGCAGGAACACCCCTCGTGTGTTCAGTGTGTTTTGGGTACGACCAAAAACTCGATAGAAAGTGCAGATGATAGTATAGGAAATCAATAACAAGTAATGTTTTAGAACAAATAAGGAACACAAGCATGAATTTCACTTGCGACCTTTCAGTCAAAGCGATATATCAATAATACGCTGAAAAATAAACACGTAATCACAAATGTTGCCTATAAATTTTTTACTAAGGTTAAAACCATTGATCATTCCCCAGCAAAGTCGCCAAACTATCGCACCCCAATTTCGAACTAGCCGAAACAATTCACAACATAATATGACTGACACTCTCATTTTTGAAATAAATATTTCTTTTTGTTTTAGAGTCGCCACCTAAATTTTAATGCAAATATTAGGAAAACTATTGTTTAAATGTGTAAATGTAAATTCTGTTTTGATTTGCGAAACCAGTAAAATTCTGAGTAAGAGTTTTGGTTACTTGAGGGAAAAGTATTAAGAATTCCTCAAAGCATATCCGAAGATAGTCCTTAAATTCAATTTAGGAAAATATAATTAGAAAAACGTATTTATTTATTTATTTGCTTTAAAATCAATGGTAAGTAAATTTTATTAGTTAAAAAAAATAAAAATACAAGGTACGACATATATATGTCTATTAAATAAAATTAATAGTAGTATGTTTATCATACGGTAAAAAATAAATAAATAAATGTACTAAAAATGTATGACAATTTGATATGTTGAAAAATATAGATGTGTCTTATATAAATGTATAATAAATGTTGAGTTTAAAGGGTATGAAAATTTGTTATTTTATTTATATATAGAATTAAGACGTGAAAGAAAATAAAATAAAATGAGATAGTAATCAGGTGTAAATGTGTAGTAGTATGTGTGATGTATAATTTGAAAAAGAAAAAAAAATAATGATACTAAATGTCAAAATATTATATAAAGTTTGTGATCTTAGCTATATTTATTATGAAGTATAGTATATAAATGTATGTTGTTTTTAAAAAAATATATATATATGAATGTTTGTTATTTTATTTGTATGTAGGAAAAATAGTCAATAGAGTATAGTTAGTAAAATAATTTGTACATCAAAGTGTAGGGATTTATAGTTTATAAAAAATAAATAGCATTCGTAAAAGTGATAGTAGATAGGAGAAAAACTAAATAGAATTAATACCTTTATGTGCATGACATATATATGTATGTACCTTTTATTTTGGTTTTGAACCTCTTGGCATATCTAAAATCTCAAAATAATATGTTAAGAAATTAAATATTTTGGCAATATTTGATTAAAAAAAATGACAATAGCAAATATATTTTCATAAGGGGGGGCGGGGGGGTGATGTAAAAAATATAAAATAGACCTAACTATTGGGACTTATTTTATATTTAATTTGTTGCTAAAATGTAAGGGTCTATTTCCCTACTTACTTTCTTAAGAAAATAAAATAAAATTCTAGAAGGTAATAACTTTAGCCTTGTGTATTTCTAAAGGTGGTTATTTTAACCTTTAAATTAGTTTCAAATTTATTTGGGAGTTTTAAATGATAAATTATCCTTAACATAAAGGCCTAAATGAGTGTTGACAAGTAAAGCTATTAAATATTTTGGTCCTTTTAAAATAACGTTTCTTCTTCCTTTTGAAAGTAGTATTTTCAAGCATCTTTAGACTTAAACTATTGAACTTTTAAACTCTTAGGGGTCGTTTGGTAGAAAGAGTGATAATGCAGGGATTAGTAATGCAGGGATTAACAATGCAGTGATTAGCAATGCAGGGATTAGCAATGCAGAGATTATTTTTTATCAAGTGTTTCGTTCATTAATTCCAACCTAATCTTGTGTGTGGTTTAAGACTCTACAAGAAGCTTATTTCCAATTATACATTTGAATTATTATGTGATTTTTTATTTTATGTATAGTATTATGACATATTTTCATGTTCATTCCGTTGGTAAGCTTCCGTGCATTCCATTGGCCAATATTACTCATCACATTATCCTATCCCCTCAAATATGACTATTTTGAGAAATGAATTGTTATAGTCCCCAATATTTGTATTGGATGGTTTTGACATTATTTAAGTGATACATCACATTTTTAAGAGTTAATATCTCAAAATGTCACTCAATTTGGGAAATTTATCTAACAAAGTTATTAAAATTTGTTTTATATCAATAAAATCACTCAACTTTAATCTTTGTATCAATAAAATCACTTGACTAAATTTAGCATTAAAAAAAATTAATATGGTAAAATAAATTATTTTTAATATCATATATACATTGATAGAGTTTAACTACTAAACTAAATTCGACAAATCGGATCTAAATAATTCTGATTCAAACTGGAGATCGACACCTTCTACCATAAAGTGCTTCAAAGGGTGCCATAGCAATACTCGAGTGGTAGTTATTGTTGTAGGAAAATTCTATTAAAGGTAGGTGGTCATCCCAATTACCTTTAAAGTCAATGACACACGCTCTCAACATGTCCTTTAGGGTTTGGATGGTGTGTTCCGCTTGACCATCCGTTTAAGTGTGAAATGCGGTACTAAGTTTCACTTGAGTACCAAGCCCACTTTGGAAAGACCTCCAAAAATGGGAAGTAAATTGGGCACCTCTATCTGAAATAATCGACAACAGGGCCCCAAGCAATTTCATAATCTCCTTAATGTACAACTTAGCATAATCTTCCGCCGAATAAGAAACCTTGACGGGAAGGAAATGGGCTGATTTAGTCAATCTATCCACAATGACCCAAATGGAATCATGTTGCCTACGGGTTCGAGGCAAACCTACCACGAAGTTCATATTGATCTCTTCCCACTTCCAAGTAGGGGTATCAATATCTTGAGTTAGACCTCCCGGTCCTTGGTGCTAGGCTTTGACTTGTTGGCAATTTGATCACCTAGCCACAAAATCTGCTATGTCTCTTTTCATTTCGTTCCACCAATAAATCTCATGTATGTCGCGATACATTTTGGTGGCTCCCGGATGGATGGAGTATCGGGACCCATGGGCCTCCTCTAAGATTGTCTCTCATAGGCCATCCACATCCAGCACACATAATCTTCCTTGGTGCCTAAGCACCCCATCTTCTCTTTGAGAGAAAGTTTCTATTGCTTTGTTGAGAACCGACTCATTTAGTTCCATCAAAATAGGGTCAAGATGTTGCTTAGAATTCATGTCAACAACAACCGATGACTCGGAATTATGACGGACCATGACACCTCCTTTTGGGGAATCTTCAAGTCGGACACCCAACCGGGCTAGCCTATGTACATCACGGGCTAACTCCCTTTTCTTTTCTTCCACATGTGAGACACTACCCATAGATATACGACTCAAAGCATCCGCAACCACATTTGCTTTTTCGGGGTGGTAAAGGACACTCATATCATAATCCTTTAAGAGTTCCAATGACCTCTTTTGTCAGAGATTCAATTCTTTTTGGCTAAAAACATATTGAAGACTCTTGTGGTCGGTAAACACATCCACATGTACCCCATAGAGATAGTGTCTCCAAATCTTTAAAGCAAAGACTACGGCCGCTAGCTCAAGGTCATGAGTTGGATAATTCTTCTCATGCACCTTGAGTTGTCTCGAGGCATAAGCTATAACCTTACCATGCTGCATGAGGACACAACCCAAACCCACTCGGGAAGCGTCACAATATACTACAAACCCTTCGGTGCCCTCCGATAAGGTCAAAACCGGAGCGGAGGTGAG
>JAJOOF010019465.1:0-11866 GCA_029582545.1 Solanum lignicaule | reverse complement strand
AATTAATCACAAATACTGAATAAGTTACTTTTAAACTTTCGAAAAAGAAAATAATAATTTAATTTTTTATCAATGATTATATGTTGAGGAACTTATCAGTTTTTCCAGTATTCTATTATAGTAATTATTGCGTAAATTCCTTTTATGACTATTATAAAATTTATCATATTTTTTAGTACTTATTATTTTAATACAACGTGTAATCTTTATTTATTATTTTCTTCAAATTGTTATTTTTGTTTAATAATAAAAAATAATACTTACAACAATTTCTGTTTTTATTAACTTAAATATATTTCAATACAACGTATAATGTTTACTTACTATTTTCTTCCCCGTGTTGTTTTCTTTAGTCATATATCAATAATACATACAACAATTTAATTTTTATAACATAAATACCTTTAGTAATAATTCTTCTAATGTTCTATTAATAATAATGATTGAAATTATTTATGATTACTATTAAAGTTTCTACATAATTGAGATAAAAAATGAGGTAACGTACACATAATTTTTTTTTGAACAAACAAAATAATTACATGCATTATTAGAGATTACCTTCTAGTTATATAATTATCTTACAATTATGATAAAGTCAGAAAAGTGTAACTATCTTCAAAAACTATAAATATTAAATTCAAAATTTGAACTTTTAATTAGTCAGTCTCAATTATTTAAAAACTTACAATTTTTTTTATAATTTTAAAAGAACTAACTTATCATTTTCAAAATAATTTTATAATTCCTAATTAACTATTTAAAAATTTATATAAATTTTATATTTTTTAAAAATGTCTGAATTCCACGTTATAAAAAAATAATCTTAATTTTGAATTCGCTTTGATCTAATATTTTGAAACACGTTACTATTTGTCTCGACCTCATATACAATGGTGCATATTTGCTTATTAATTAAATGGTAATTTCTAATTAACTAAATGACCTATTATTTATTTCAGTATCGACAAAATAATTTCAAATTCTCTGATATTTTGTAATATAAGAAGTGTTTTTTGTACATTTAATTTTTAGAATAGTTGTATATTCTATAGGTTTGAAGGTTCTAAATTTTAAAGACAAACCATTTATTTTAAGTATAGTAACAATTTTAAAAAATTATATTTTAAATAAAATCTAACTGAACAAATGAACAAAATTTTGTTCAAACTTTAATATTTTATTACTCACAAGTATATTACTAAAAAGCTATAAGAAAGTGGAATAATATGCATAAATCATGATATTCTACATTTTTCGATACATTATATTAATAATTCCATAGCAATTAAGATATTCAAGTGCACATATTTAGCATTTTAAAAATGTGAATATATGTCACGACCCAAAATGGACGTGATGACACTCGTCTTAACCCATCAAGGCAAGTTAGACTAAAACTCAACCATTACAATAAAATGTGAAACTTTTTATAATAAACTCAAAAATACCTCCAAAATCTGGTTGTCACGTGTACAAGCCTCTAAAGTATTACAATTGAATCAAAGACATTGTTTCTAGAGTAGAACAAGATCATAAACAGGAATAAGAAAGTTTGCTAAGTTGACAAACAACTACCTCACAAATCTCCAAGAAGCCTCGGAAAAGAAGAGAATATATCACAAAGGTCCGTGCTAGTAACGTACAAAAAAAATGTAGTAGCAAGGGGTGACTACCAAACCACGCGGTACTCAGCAAGTAAACCTCTAAACACAAGGTAAGGGGATATGATACGGGTACTCCTTACACCCCAACCGAACCTCCACAACTACAACTTGCATAAAATCAGCCTAACCTAATAGTTCACAATTCACATAACACATATCTCCACATCAACATTCTAACAATCACATATTCTCAACAACAAGCTCAATATTCATCAATTAAAATCTCCACGACTACAACCTGCTTAAAACCAGCCCATCCTAACAGTTCATAATTCACATAGCACACAACTCAACAACAACACTCTAACAATTACATATCCTCAACAACAAGCTCAATATTCACCAATCAAAGTTCCACAGAAAGGCACTCACAAGATCAGTAAAACACAATATCAAGTTCACTAATGATGAATATTTGCAATGCAATGGAATGCATTGTCAAGTATAGTGATGCATGTCTGACCTAGTGATACACATCCGCTGTGTCTAAGTCCGGGACCCATGGGGGACATATCTGTCCATGCATCCATCGCGGCGCATGATACGTCCCTCGATATATAGTATCCATCGTGGCGCGCGATACGTCCCTCAAAATATAGTATCCATCGCGGCGCGCGATACGTCTCTCGAAATGGTACATCCTCTTATCACATAACACTTATCACAACCATGTCTCAGAACCAATGCAAATGACATGTTCATACATATATTGAGGAGATGACCATTTTCATAACAATACACAATTCACAACAATACAACCGTGATACAACATCAACAATGATTCAACAAGCCTTTCAACCCAGTCTCAAACATCACACATCAACAATTAAACACATTGCCTTTTATTACCCCATTTTCATCATTAGAAAATAATCAATATGTACAAGTCAACCCATCACCAAGTCTCATTACCCCCAAACACATATCACAAGGAAATACACGAATTCCATACACTTAACAAGGGTTTAGAAATCCACTTGCCTCAAATAGTCGAACAATCACCCTGGGACTTGAGCCATTCTCTTTCGGTTGACTTCCAAATCAATACAATCTATTCAAATAGATAATCACAATAAGATTTCGAAACTAACAACACTCATATCACTACAGGTCTAGTCTGGACCCAAAAACTCACTCAAATATATAGTCAAGTTCCTAATCTTGATGCCAATTAACAATCCAACTTTCATATTTCTCAAATTTTCAAGCGTAGGGTAAGTCTCATTATATCAACAACTTAGGTGTTTATAATGTAGCAAGTAACTCGAAAAAAAAATAAAAATTCTCATCATTAACCACCCATCATATAAATCCAAATATTACCTAATGATTACCCAAAATCATTATCCAATGATTACATTAGCCATTAACAATTTTCCACCAAGAAAACGTTAGCATAGGTTATTAAATTCAATTTCTCTTGTTTCTCTATCTAAGCCAACATTGTTATTATAATAATAATAATATATTAAATAGAAACATGTGTCAAGTACTAGTTATCGTGTCAATAACTCAACTTTGAGAAAACGTAATGTAAAGATCTTTAAGCCTAACTACAATACTACACATATACCGAATAATCACCGACCTCTTTTATAAGTCTATTAACCTCAAATGATTTTCTATTATAATGAATCAATGATGGGACATAATCATTGCTCAAATTACATATTTTATCCATTACTATTATTCCCTCGAGTCCAATTACACTACCAGGTTATTGATTTCTCTTCTATAACTAATATTATAATAATAACATTAATATAGTTCATATCAATATATACAATACAACAAGATGTTGGCAATTTTGATGACTTACCTGAAGTACACACGCAAATCCCTCGCCGAAGCCGCCACTAAAATTTCAGAGTTCTCTTCTAACCTTTTCTTTTCCCTCTTAAATTATGATCTAAAAGTGTCAACCCTACTAATTATTTTTCTACATGGGTCAAGTTGTATTAAACTAATTATAAACTTAACCCATTAAGTATTAACTAAAATTAGTTATTTAATAATTAACCATCAATTAGTTCACTCTAGTTAAATAAATATTCAAAATTTTCAAAAATGACCTTACGAGTCATTACATTATCCACCACTAAAAACCATGTTTGTCCTCAAACATAAGAAAGAAGCAGGAAAAATAACCGACGTTACCAAAAGCTTAAGTTATGACCTATCAGTTGGCTGTTCATCTCTCCAAGTGAGTTCCTCCTTAAGACCATTCCATCAAGATCAACTACTAAGAACTGTACTTTCTAATCAAACTTTGGCGAATCTGTAAATCAGGAGTAATTACCATGCCACAGACTAACCCATGAATCCAATCTGAACCAAAACCCATTGGACCTTAACACAATCATCGTGATGAATATTTTCTCACATGACCAAGATAACCTTCTGAATCAATACCGACTACAACCAGAAATGAGCCTGAATCAACCACCAGACGCTTACAATGCACAAACCATCACATATTTTTTCAAGATACCATTCACAAAAGAATCTTTCCATGAGCGTAAACTATAAAAATTGATCTTTAGACATCAGGTACCCATCAAGAGAGGATCACACTTATCTAACACAAAGAAGGAAATGATCAAGTAAACACCCAACAAACATACACTTAAAATGTAGTACCTCTAACAACACTCTTAGACAATTGTAACTCTTCATAGCTCTTATATTAAGTTCTCATAAGCAAGGTTGTGCGTATAGAACTACTGATATACTTCAACTATCCCAAACAACACCAAATCTATCATAATTGAAATGACCAAGTCTTTCCAAGGATCATAACCTATCAAGAGGGCACAAGAGGATCGGTACATCCGATCCACCACTAGATATTCACCCATAGATATAGAAACACACGTGAGCATATACAACGAATTATACTCCAAATCATGTCTGAAACGAAGTAGGTGGGTCACATAAGAATGTACGGAACCAAAATTGAATAACACAATATACTCCCTCCATAGCACCCATATCAAACATTTCCATTCATATGACTCCATCTCTTTGATTTTTAGCCACCCACAATGAATCGGTCTGATCCTCATTACAATATTACAAGCACTCGATTCATCAAACCCCACATACTTCTCACAATACTACATTGAAGCCAACACTTTTAATATCAATAAAAATCATAACCACACCAGCTATTTACCTTACTCTCAAACCGTCACTAGTATCAAAGTGTTCTTAGCAAGCACATTGTAGCCTCCAAAATTTCAAAACTATGGCTCCCTTTCTTTTCATGTAAACATTCTATGACAGATACAGGTCACACCCAAGGATGATAATACTAATTTTAAATCTGAAAGTACTTTCTCATCAAGATAAAGCTATTGAATCACACCCAATGCCAACTCCACGCCATATTTCACATACCAAGTTTCAATTACCATTCAACCTATCATATACCTCATGTCAAACTTAGATATTTTTTTTTGTCACTCCAATAATTTTGTATACTTTAAGCTCATAACCTCTACTCACCATCAAATGCCTAAGTAACACATCATAACAGTCTATATCATCCCATCAACAAAGTAGTTTCAATCCCCTCAAAATCTTCATTAACCACATAGAACTGTAGGCCCACACCATTTAACATCCATAAGTTACCTATCATATTTTGAACAATCTAGCTTGACATAACCACATAGGAATCTTCCACACATCATTGTTGTCACCCAAATCAAAACTCAATCTTCATTAAAGTCATTGATAAACCCCTAGACAGTTTGTATCGAATCAATCCACCTTGCATAATCATTTCTAAACTCAAAGGTAAAAATTCCTACAACCTTTCAACTTCGAACCAAAGATCTATACGAGATGACTTATTCCTTCACCCTTCTTAGATTCCACTCATGACGCAACTCCAAACACCTTGAACTCTTCAATATACTTGACTTTTGTTCCTTTCGCTAACTTGCTTATCAATCTTATCATTTCACCGACAACCCAAGACATTTTTCCTCTTACTCTAAACCAAAACTTTAAGTGAAACCCTTCCTTAGGTCCTTTAACAATCAAAAGTAACAAACTTTAAGACCCAGACCATCCATAAGTCCTTTAAAATTGTCAATACCTGATGCAATTGATCAATCCTTAAGTTACCAATTCATACCTTGACAAAACATACTACCATAAATGTAGACTTGCAATGAAAGACTTGAATTCAAATTCCAACCATACCAATTATCAAACTCGAAATCACTAAAGAACTTATCACTACACTCGAGTTGAACATTTGTACACTCCTTTCTCAAGCTTTATCCAGTAGTTTTTAACCATTTTGTTGAACCCGTGATACTATTACCATAACAAGAGCAAAACAAAAGAAATCACGTGTCTCTGAACCCAATTCTTAATCCCTCTAAAGATACCTCCTTAGCCCCTGCAGTCAGAATAAAATATTCTCGTTCTCACCTCTTTCTGAAGGCTTCACTTCATCCCACAAAGTTTTTCTCATTATGACTCTAATTTCTTTAAGTTCTATTCGAGCAGTGTCCCTACATCTCCAAAAAATTTTCATACAATCATGTTACTCACCAAACACTAGAAAATCACAACCTTAGATACTCACAGTCGTTATTACTATACAAAATTCGTTTAACCAACAATCCTTATTATATAGTTGCGTCTCAATCACAATCCATCACAAACTCTTATTACCATCATGCTCAGTTAGCTCTTGTCATCACCATGAAGTTAACATTTTCATCAATATGACACCTTAAACCCAATTATACGAATCAAATTCAAAGGACTAACCCACTTTTATATGCACCTTTTACTAAAATCTTCAATTAGCTTCACACAAGTATACTCTTTGGACTTATTTACCGATAAGCTTGTCATTCTGGTATCTATCCATTCCCTTGGACCTTAAGATGAAATCACCGGTCCTTATTTAGAACCCTCGGGATACACTTACCAACCTAACACATTAATACCGTATCAACGATCCACCACTAAAATCTTCCTTATACACACTGCTTAACCCCAAACATTTGCAGTAACAACCTAGGTGGTTTCTCAAATGTAAATGCAACACCGAATCTCATTATACGAGCATGTGATACAACTGATAACTCTTTAAGTAGTTAGTTTTTCACACTTGACAATCAACGTATCCATTTCCATTAACCACTAGTACCATATCGTGAAAGTCCATCAGATTAATCACTAAAACACATCATACCTACCGAGAATATTGTACCCAAATAGCCCACACATTTTTATATATTGAATATTTACAAAATATTATCAAATATTTTCCGTCTCTATCCCAAGAGATATGCATTCTTTCTTAGCTCAGGTTGGTAGCAGTTGTAACACACTCTGTAACTCTAACCAAGTAAACATCGATACTATTGTAGTAGTGGTATCATGACCTTCTTTGATATACACACCATCTATAAAATCGTAGTAGAGAATCTAACCTCAATTGGCACAACATTACTTTTATCATTTGCTAAGCAACCCATACATGTTATCACAACTTTACTAGCTATATTTTCCAAAGTTACAGTGTTCATTATCTAGCCATCCTTTCAATCATTACACTTTCAATTGTCAAACCACTCAAGACATTGCCTATACCACACAAGTATTATTCCCACTACTGGGTTACTAACCTGAAAAGTATAATACGTTTATTAAGTCCCTCAGACCATTGTTCAACCTCATCATTTAGAAATCCTAAAAAAAATTCGTCGAACCATAACCTAACTCAACCCTTTCAAATTGAACATTCCAAATCTAACCACACGTAATTTCCATAAGTATATTACTTTCATCTTAATACCAGATCTAACATTCAAACCATACACGACATCAACTACTCAGTTAAGGAACCACGCATGAGTCATCACTATATGTGAAAGAGAATGGAATGAGGTGATAGGAATCAAAACCGGACCAAGTACGCACAATAAAGATCCAAGAAGTGAAGATTTTTCCAAAAAATCTTATAGCCTCTCGAAGATAAGTACAGACGTCTCCGTACCAATCCTCGAGACTCTACTTAGACTCGACTTGTACACACGTGAGGCCTATGAACCTGGGGCTCTGATACCATTTTGTCACGACCCAAAAATGGACGTGATGGCCCTCGTCTTAACCCACCAAGGCAAGTCAGCCTAAATCTCAACCATTACAATAAAATGTGGACATTTTTATAATAAACTCAAAAATACTCCCAAAATCTGGTTGTCACGTGTACAAGCCTCTAAAGTATTACAATTGAATCAAAATAAAAATACAAGTCTCATATGACATTGTTTCTACAGTAGAACAAGATCATAAATAGGAGTAAAAAGGTCTGCTGAGTTGACGAACAACTACCTCACAAATCTCCAAGAAGCCTCAGAAAAGAAGAGAATATATCACAAAGGTCCGGGGATACTCAACAAGGGGTGAGTATCAAACCACGCGATACTCAACAAGTAAACCTCTAAACACAAGCTAAGGGGATAGAATACGGGTACTCCTTACACCCAACCGAACCTCCACAACTACAACCTGCATAAAATCAGCCAAACCTAACAGCTCACAATTCACATAGCACATATCTCTACAACAACATTCTAATAATCACATATTCTCAACAACAAGCTCAGTATTCATCAATTACAATCTCCACGACTACAACCTGCTTAAAACTAGCCCAACCTAATAGTTCATAATTCACATAGCACACAGCTTAACAACAACACTCTAACAATTACATATCCTCAACAACAAGCTCAATATTCACCAATCAAAGTTCCACAGAAAGGCACTCACAAGATTAACAAAACACAATATCAAGTTCACTAATGATGAATATGTGCAATGCAATGTCAAGTATAGTGATGCATGTCTGACCTAGTGATACACATCCGCTGTCTCTCAGTCCGGGATCCATTGGGGACATATTTGTTCATGCATCCATCGTGGCGTATGATACATCCCTCGATATATAGTATCCATCGCGGCGCGCGATACGTCCGTCGAAATATAGTATCCATTGCGGCGCGTGATACATCCTTCGAAATGGTACTTCCTCTTATCACATAACACTTATCACAACCATGTCTCATAACCAATGCAAATGACATATTCACACAGATAATGAAGAGATGACCATTTTCATAACAATACAACTGTGATACAACATCAACAATGATTCAACAAGCCTTTCAACCTAGTCTCAAACATCACACATCAACAATTAAAAACATTGCCTTTTATTACCCCATTTTCATCATTAGAAAATAATCAACATGTACAAGTAAACCCATCACCAAGTCTCATTACCGCCAAACACATATCACAAGGAAATACACGAATTCCATACACTTAACAAGGGTTTAGAAATCCACTTGCCTCAAATAGTCGAACAATCACCCTGGGACTTGAGCCATTCTCTTTCGATTGACTTCCAAATCAATACAATCTATTCAAATAGATAATCACAAAAAAGATTTCGAAACTAACAACACTCATATCACTACAAGTCTAGTCTGGACCCAAAAACTCACTCAAATATATTGTCAAGTTCCTAATCCTGATGCCAATTAACATTCCAACTTTCATGTTTCTCAAATTTTCAAGCCTAGGGTAAGTCTCAATAAATCAATAACTTAGTTGTTTATAATGTAGTAAGTAACTCGAAAAAAAAAAGTTTTCTGATCATTAACCACCCAACATATAAATCCAAATATTACCTAATGATTACCCATAATCATTATCCAATGATTACATTAGCCATCAACAATTTTCCACCAAGAAAACTTTAGCATAGGTTATTAAATTCAATTTCTCTTGTTTCTCTATCTAAGCCAACATTGTTATTATAATAATAATAATAGATTAAATAGAAACATGTGTCAAGTACTAGTTACCGTGTCAGTAACTCAACTTTGAGAAAACCTAATGTATAGATCTTTAAGCCTAACTACAATACTACACATATACCGAATAATCACCGACCTCTTCTATAAGTATATTAACCTCAAATGATTTTCCATTATAATGAATCAATGATGGGACATAATCATTGCTCAAATTACATATTTTATCCATTACTATTATTCCCTCGAGTCCAATTACACTACCAGGTTATTTATTTCTCTTCAATAACCAATATTATAATAATAACATTAATATAGTTCATATCAATATATACAATACAACAAGATGTTAGTAATTTTGATGACTTACCTGAAGTACACACACAATACCCTCGCCGAAGCCGCCACTAAAATTTTAGCGTTCTCTTCTAATCTTTTCTTTTGCCTCTTAAATTATGCTCTAAAAGTGTCAACCCTACTAATTATTTTCCTATATGGGTCAAATTGTATTAAACTAATTATAAACTTAACCCATTAAGTATTAACTAAAATTAGTTATTTAATAATTACTCATCAATTAGTTCACTCTAGTTAAATGAATATTCAGAATTTCCAAAAATGACCTTCCGAGTCATTACAATATATTACCAGTAATCCAACAATAAAAAACATGTTAGGGTAAATGATTGATTAAAAATTAACAGAAAATGAAAAAAATAAATAAGTATTAGAATAACTTCATTAAAATTAAATTTAAAAAATAACGTACAATCTAAAAAAAATATTAATCGCCGTAAAAATATCAAAGATTACAAATGTAAATAAATAAAAATATAAAACTCATTTGATTTAAAGAATTTAAGTACATAATATCACAAAAAAACAAGTCAAATTGAATGAAATAAACTAAAAAGCCACAATAAGACATTATACTTATCAATATCATTAAATTAATCAAAGAATTTTCAATGTTGAAAATGAAAGGCGCGAACGTCAGCAGAGATTTTTAGTTTGATAAATATTGTTCTTTTTTTTTTTTTTGGACTTTCACTTTTTTATTTGCAAATATATTCAAATTTTCTTCGGCTAGCCATCAAATAATCTATCTATTCACCCCATAAAAAATAAAGATAAGAAGATTGAAACTAATTTAACAAAATCATGGTTCAATCATTTGATTTAAAGAATTTATGTACAAAATATGACAAAAACAAATCAAATTGAATGAAATAAATTGAAAAAAAACAATAAGACATTATAGATCTAACAATATCATTATTTGCAGAGGATTTTCAATTTGATAAATATTGTTCTTCTATTTTTTGGACTTTCACTTTTTTATTTGCAAATATATTCAAATTTTCATCGGCTAGCCATCAATTAATCTATCTATTCACCCCATAAAAATGAAAATAAGAAGAATGAAACTGATTTAACAAACAACATTACACATTTGAAGAAGAATAGAATCATGGTTCAATCATTTGATTTAAAGAATTTATGTACAAAATATGACAAAAACAAATCAAATTGAATGAAATAAACTGAAAAAAAAAACAATAAGACATTATAGATCTAACAATATCATCATTTGTAGAGGATTTTCACTTTGATAAATATTGTTCTTCTTTTCTTGAACTTCTACTATTTTATTCGGAAATATATTCAAATTTTCTTCGGCTATCCATCAAATAATTTACCTATTCACCAAATAAAAAGATAAAGATAAAAAGAATAGAAATAATTTAACAGACAACATTACACATTTGAAGAAGAATACATCCATAATTCAATAATAAACACATGCTAGTATAAATGATGGAATAAAAAATTAACAAAAAATTATCCTATTCAAATAATTCTATAATATAAAACCATGTTAATATAAATGATTGAATAGAAAAAATTAACAGAAAATGATAACATAAAAAGTATTAGAATAACTTCACTTAAATTAAATAAAAAATAACACAGTCGTAAAAAAAATATTAATCACAGTAAAAATCATCAAAGATTACAAATGTAAATAAAAAGAGAACATAGAAAACTCATTCGACCTAAAGAATTTAAGTATAATATAGGGATAAAGGTCTGAAAAATACCCCAACTTTGGTCGGATTTGCTGTTGCGATACTAAACTTTCATGAGGACCTATTACCTCCCTAGACTATTTAATACCGTATTTTTTACCCCCTGAACTAGTTAATAATGTATTTTAAAGGTATATATGTGTCTACGTGGACACATTACTATTTATAATTTTGCATTATTTTTTATGTCCACGTGGGCAAATATATATGTTTAAAATACGGTATTAAATAGTCTAGGGAGGTAATAGGTCCT
>JAJOOF010019464.1:0-12790 GCA_029582545.1 Solanum lignicaule | reverse complement strand
CCTTCACAAAGTATAACTCAACAAATCTGGACAAGAGTTGAGTCCAAAGCTCCACAAAAAAGAACACCTCCCTTCAACTAATAAGAACTCTCTTTTTAATTTGACTAACTCTTTTACTCTATTTTTTTCTTGTATGTAGTATTTTTCAAACCAAATGAAGACTATCAATATTTATAGTTGAGGAAGTCTTCCTACCAATTGATAGGAAGATAATGGGTAGTAAATAGTGAAGATAAATGGCCTTAGGAGTTACATATGTTACAAGGATAATGGAGGAGTAAAGAATAAGATAATGGAGAAATAATGGTCAAATGCACCAACGGCTAAGACTGTTGCAAGAAATGAATTGAATATAACACTAACTCCAACAAATGGAGTAATGCGGCAGTTATCTCCAAAATGGAGTAACTCACCAGTTAAAAGACCACTAATGGGCAGTCCTTATTCCTTTCTGCAACATATTCACAAAGGCATAAGAAGCCTAGGACATTCTATAACAATTTAATTAATATTAAAATGTTCAATAGACCAACATTATTAATTGATATAAATCGATTTGTTCTATTGTTTGTTCCATTGTTAAGAGTTGAACTCACCCCCCCCCCCCTTCATCCCACCCAGCCACCCTCCACCATTGTTGAGACCTTGGTTCATATTGATCGTTACACTCTTTATTTTCTTTTATTTAAAGAAGGAGAAAAATTAACTCACAATTAAAGATTTGATTATGACTGATACGATGAAAATACTTTTCTTTTCATAAAATATTCTGGAAATGAGTATTATAAACAATAGGATAAAACCATAGATCATTGAAGAAGAGAAGAGTAGAGAAAACATTTCTCACTTTGTATTTCAATATCTTGATTACGTATATGTATAATAATTGTGCTTAGTATCATCAACTAATAAGGCGCTTGGATTGACTTAAAAGTTGGTCAAACCTAATTTTAAATCAGTTTTGACTTCTGAAAGTGTTTGACAAATATAAAAAATATTTTAAAATAAGTCAAAAATGACTTAAAATAAGTCAAAAATCAAAAGGAGGTCTCCCACTACTTTTTATTTTTTGACTTAAAAACTATTTTTTTAAGCCAATCCAAACGGGCCCTAACTTAGCAAATTCTAACTAACTATTGGACATTTCTAACTAATTAACAAATTACATAAAAATATTAATTAATTTGCCTGTGCTTTCTTCTTGATATCCATAATAGTTTTATTAGGTACTAAAAAATTATAAAAGAATAAATTAATAAATAAAAATTAGTCGGATTAGATTATGTCTGTCTTTTTAGGTTATTTAAACATTATCTATTTTAGTTCAAATAACTTTTAAATGAATCAATAATCTACTTATTTATTAACTCAATTCATTTTGAACTGTCAAAATTTAGCTCAACCCATTCATTTTCAATTACATGAAGAAATTACGTAAAACAGTCAATTTTGATTAGAAATTACGACATAATTTGTTTTTACTTGCGCAGCACTTATAGACTATAGTAAACGAAGACAAAAATAGACTTGATAAACACAAGTAAAGTTACTTTTTTCGTTCACTTTTGCTTTCTAAAATAGTGTTATTTTTATAATATAAAAAAAAAATTAATATATTTTTTCATGTTTTACCTTCATCATTAAATATTCTTTCTTCAAATTATTTAGCATGACTTAATACTAAACATTATTTAATAGATATAATTTGGTAAAATACATATATCAATAATTATTTTCTTAAAAGATGTGTCAAGTTAAACGGTGACAAATAAAAGTGAACGGAGAGAGTATATGGTCAAATGTCCCCCTAATTTATGTTCATATTAAAAAGTTCAAGAGGGTGATAGAATCCCTATAAAATTAAAGTGTGTAGTTAAAAATCCGAATAAAGGTTAAGAGACATTTGTTCATTTTCTCATATAAAATATTAAAGGTCGAGAAGTTAACATTTTAATTTACTCCCATTCAAATTCAGTTATAATATCTATTTTTTAGAGAGATTCACACTGTATATTTGAAAAGATAGAATTCTAACAAATCATTATCATATAATTTATATTTTTTATTAGAAAATAATTAAAACCGATAAGATGCCTTTAAATATTGTTTTTCATATATAACAGAAGAAGACCAATTTTGTTTCTTACCTACCGGTCAGACAAATCACTTTTCCCGCAACCTTCGTTTTTGTTAGTCTTTCATTTTAATTTATTTGTATTTTCTTAATTTAAGAAAATAAAAAAATAAAAAAATTCATAATTTTAAATTGAAAGTATGTAAATTTGGTAGCCTTAATTCTTAAACATGTTGAAAAATTAAAATTTAAAAATTATTTTTAAAAAAAAAATATATTTTAAGTAAACAACCAAATTTAAAAAGAGAGTAGATTATACGACAACCTCTCGTCTTTTTTTAGTACTTTTATTTTTAAACATGAAAAAGTTGACTAACTAGCCAGCATTGAATTTTGTAGTCAGAAAATGTTTTCTTCAAAAATATGTGGATTTCTAACTTCTTTTTTCATATTTGATTGGTGAGTAAAAAAATTTATTCTGAAATTTCTTTTTAATATTTAGTTGGTGAATGAAAAATATCTTTCAGAAAATATCTTTTATTTTTGGTTTGAGACTAAAAAATACTCTTTAAAAAAATAATTTTTGATTCGAAAATCAACCTCGATAATTAATTTAGGATCCAATCCCGACACTCAAAATAGGACAAGACGCCGATGATCGTTTCAAAATGCGAGTTTGAGATTTGACCCAAGACCTGACCCAAAATTATTATTTTTTCAATTTTGTTTTATAAAAAATTGACAGGACCGGGCGGGGAGGTGGGGTGGCATAAAAAGTGAATTTTTTTAAAAATAATTTTTTTTAAAAAAAAATTTGACGGGAATTGCCTGGGTTGGAGGTAGTGCGGTGGCGTGGCGTAAAAAATGATTTTTTTTAAATTTGAAATATTTTTCAAAAATAATTATTTCTTAATTTTTTTTGACGAAAATGGCTTGGGTGGGGGTGATGGGGAGGGGGATAAGGGTAGGGGGGTGGAGTAAAAAAAAATATAAATATTTTCCAAAAACAATTTCTTTTTTAAAAAGAAAAATTGACAGGGATGGCCTGGGTGGGGGTGGGGGCAGGTAGGGGTGAGGATGACGTAAAAAATGAAAAAAAATTAATTTGAAATATTTTTCAAAAATATTTTTTTTTGAAAAAAATTGACGAGGATGGCGAGGGAGGGGAGTGTGACCTGGGTGGGGGTGGCCTTGTTGGGGGGGGGGGGAGTGGCTTAAAAGTTTTAAAAAAATTGAAATATTTTTCAAAAGTAATTTTTTTTTTTGGGGGGAGGGGGGAGGGGGTTGTGGTAGGGATAAAAATATATTTGAAATTTAAAAAATAAGAAAATTTAAAAATTTTAATTTTTTTTTGAATGGGAAGGGTTGAGTACAGGGTATGGTTAGTGTAAGAAAAAAAATTAAAGAATGAAGTAGCGTTTTGGAAAATGTTTTCCTTAATTTTGGAAAGGAAGTCATTTTCCTTAAATTTGAGGAAAATGAGTTGATTTGGAAAATATTTTCCAAACATTTAACTATTTAAGTCAACTAAACATGGGAAAATTGGAGGAAATGTTTTCCTCCATACCAAACACACCCAAAATTACCACTCCTTTGTTCCATTTCGGGTGTGTTTGGTATGGTCAATTTTCCCATGTTTGGCTGGCTTAAATGTTTTCCAAATTAACTCATTTTTCTCAAAATTAAGGAAAATGACTTTCCTTCCAAAATGAAGGAAAACATTTTCCAAAACTATACTTCATTGTTTATTTTTTTTCTTACCCTATCCATACCCTGTACCTGACCCTCTATTTTAAAATTTTCTTATTTTTTAAATTTCAAATATATTTTTATTCGTACCACCAAACCAGCCCCCTCCCCCTTCCTCAAACAAAACAAAACAAAAAAATTAAAAATTATTTTTGAAAAATATTTCAAATTTTAAGTTTTGTTTTACCTCACACAACCCCTACCACCCCTACTCCCTACCCCACCAAAAAAATTGCTATTGAAAAATATTTCAAATTTAATTAATCTTTACGTCACTCCCTCCACCACCACCCCCCTCCAACAAGCCACCCCCACCTAGGCCAGTCCCATCAAAATATTTTTAGAAAATATTTTAAATTAAAAAAAAATTCAATTTTTACGCCAACCCCACCACCTCACCCAGGCCACCCCCATAAAAAAAATCATTTTTATGCCACTCCCCCACACGCGCCCCACCCCACCCAAGCCACCCCCATCAAAAATAAATTCATATTCTTTTTAAAAAATCATTTTTATGCCACCTCCACCCGTCAATTTTTTTTTAAAAAAAAATAATCTTGGGTCAGGTTTTGGGTCAAATCTCAGGGTTGGATTTTGGAACGGTCATCGGGGTCTTGTCCTAGTTTGGGTGTCGGGTCCCAGATCAATTATCGAGGTCGATTTTCAGATAAAAAATTATTTTCCTAAAGAGTATTTTTTAGTCTCAAACCAAAATAAAAGACATTTTCTGAAAAATATTTTCCATTCACCAACCAAACATTAAAAAATATTTTCTACTCACCAACCAAAAATGAGAAAATAAGTTAAATCCACTTGTTTTCCAATAAAGCATTTTCTAGGAAAATATTTTCCATGGAAAACGTTTTCCTTCCTACCAAACACACCCTTCATCTGACATCATTTTCTTTTTAGTCTATCTCAAAAAGAATGTCACTTTACTATAACTAGAAATAGTTTAATTTTGAAATTCTCATTTTACCTTTAATGAAATAATTTATCACCACACAAATATTTAAGGATTGTTTTAAACCACAAATTTTAAAAGTCTTTTTTTTTCTCTTAAATATAGTAGCAAGTCAAATGATACCTTGTTTGGTGTACTTTTTTCATGTTATGTATAGCTAATGCTTTTATTAGTTATACACTCTATTGTGTATTGGGGAGTGTATTACTAATACCATGAATTTCTAGGTATTAGTAATGCAAAGGAATTTAATGAATTCATTAGCATTTTAAAGACATAGATATCCCTCAAAACTCCTTTTACATCTTTTTTACCATAATTATGAAGGATACTTTTGTAAATAAATATTTTTGTACATTACATGTTATTTTTAATACACCAAACCAAACAATGCATAAAAAAATAATTTATGTATAACTAATGCAAGCATAACTAATATAAGCATTACTAATGCAAATATTATTTTTATACACCGTATCAAACATTATTGTATGCTGAATTAGTTGACTTTGCGTAGGGCTTCATCTTTTCCTCTTCTTTTTTTGGATGTTTATTCTGTTCAATTTTTTATTTTTTTTGGAAATTCTCCATTTTTGTGTATTTGTTTTATTTTTTAAATTTATTATATATTTAAAATTTATTAAAAATACTATAAATTATAATAATGATAATAACTTAAAATATCAAAAAAATTAATTGACTTTTGAAATTTTATTTATTCTACGTAAATTGAGATAAAACCATTAACATATGTTACGTAAATATCATGTTAAAAATAAAACCATTAACATGTGTTACGTAAATATTATGTTAAAATAGTATATATATATATATATATATATATATATATAGAATGACAACGTGTTCACTAATACCTATAATTTATATTTCAAGTTGAACATTTTTGGGGGTGATAATAGATGTCATCAATTACTTCATATGTTATAGTGGATTAGTGGGTATTGCCAGAAGCGTATCCAGGATTTTGGCTAGATGGGTGCACGATTACGAAAAAATGTATCTTAAATATAAATTTGATCGATTTGACTTTTAGTTCGTAATATGAACCATTAAAGTTTAAAATTATAGGTCAAAAATATATAATACTACTAGTTTTAAATTTTAATATACACATTTGATTTAATTATATAAAAAATTTACAATGCTAAATTTTTTAGGAATTCTCAATGTAACACACTTGAAAATTTTGAAAGAATAAAGGAAAAAAACAAAAGAAAAATTAGTTGAAACGACAAAAGTGTAACTGATAACCACTTGAAAAAGTGTTACTCAAAGAGACAAGATAGATATAAGATTTAAATTTCTATCTCTCACTTAGAGAAGTGCACCCAATCATCATCGCAATATTATATGATACTTTGAACATGGATTCACACATCTATATTTAAAATATTTTTTTAAAAATATAACACAACTATATATGATCTAGAGAGGGAAGCATGGGTTCACGTGAACCCACGGCACCCCCTCTAGATACGCCTCTGGGTATTGCATGTGCTAACGGGCCCAATATCCGTTAGAGAAGGCCAAATCTGGATATTCAATAATATCAAGTATAGGACAAATTACTTAACTACACTCCTTTACTTACCTTAATATCCATTTATTTCTACTTATTTCAAAAATGTCAAAAATCCCTTATTTACCTATGTATCCCGCATGTATCCCGTGCACAACGCTATGTATCCCGGCTATGTGGAATGTATCAAATGCTATGTATCCTGCTATGTGGAATGTATCAAACCTAATGTATCCCGTGCACAACGCTATGTATCCCGCTACGTGGAATGTATCAAACCTAATGTATCTCGTGCACAACGCTATGTATCCCGCAAACATCATTTTTAAGGGATTTTTTGTAAATAGAAAACTAGAAGGGATAGAATGTTATTTAGTACTTATAATATGTGGTTCCTATAATTTATACTTTCTTATATAACCTAAATAAGATGAATGTTAAATTTTAAAAACACACGGCATAATTATGGAAATGCACACTAGAAATATTTAAGCTAAATAAGATGAAGTTTTTTATTTTTAAGAATGAATAACTAAAACTTGCAAAGAAAATGTAAAAAACAAAAAAAATTAAATAAGGTGAAGGGTATTTTTATAAATAAACAACTTATTCTTAGAAATTATGCAATGAATATAAGTTTCAATATGACAAACCAAACAAGCAATAAAAACTAATCACAACATAATTTATCCCAGTATAATTTTTCCCAGCATAACTAATCCCAATATAACTTGTATTCAAACCAAATGATCCCTAGTTTATTATGCTAGAGAATGCCAAATATGGATATTCAATAACTTCACTTCTTATATAAAAAATAGAAAATAATAATACGGATTTTAAATTATTTTAAACAACAATCTATTATGAATATATATATATATATAAAATACAGAATGTGATGCAACTAATTAAAGAGGGATACCCGGCTTCCATGGCTCTTCCTTGTTATGGGGATTGATGTGCAATACATAAATCTTTATAAAGAAATATATTTTTCGCATCTTTTTTTGTTTGTTTATTTGAAGTTTTGATCTTTTTAAACTGAAAATGTTAAACACTCTAGAAAGAGGGAAAACATTTTTTAAAAGAGTGAAATGTCAAATACACATTCAAATTAAATTTTTTACAGTTTTATATTAAATTATTAAAACGGTGAGAAACACACATAAATCATCATTCATAAGTTTAAACAATACACCTAAAATATATATGATGACGTGTATTATACTCCTTTTTTTTAAAAGAAAAAACTGCCACATGAATTGCCACGAGGAAAATAATTCTATCGTGGAAAAAAGTTAAAATTAAAATAAAGAACGAATCAAATTAACTAATAAAAGAAGAAAATGAAGAAGGATGTTGATAAATATAGAAGAAGAGGAAGGAGGAGAAGGAGGAAATTAAAGAAAATATGCAATAGAAGTGAAAAAATAAAAGAAAAATGGTAGAGAAATTAATGATGATGAAGAAGAGGAGAGATTAGAGTTTAAAAATTAATTGAATTTTTTTTTAAAAATGTATCAGCAAAAAAATGTGAAAATTCAAGGTCAGATGCGCGTCTAAGTGTGTGTATACACTCACATTTGGTCCAATCGAAATGTGTTTCTCAAATTAATGCATGATAATTTAGCTATAGTTATTACAATTTAAATAACATAATCTGCTTAGACATGAAACTTCAAAAAAAAAATTAAGTATATTTTTTATCATTCTAAATTGTAAATCCTATATCTTAAACCTTCAAACAAAATGAGATACTAAAATCCCCAAGTCCATTTCTAGAAATAATGAATTTTTAATAAATGGTAGTTGCACCTAAAATTTCGATGCCGACATTTCATATAGTTCTAGAGGAATTAAATAAAATTATCCTACTTAAATACAACAATCATGAAGGGGTGACCTGATATATCTTGTCAAAAATGCTCAAGATTTAATATATACAATAAAAAATAATATTTAATCTATATACGTCTCATAATTTGCTATATATATACATATACTATATTGTATGATTTTTCAATGAAGTTATTCAACTGACCATCTTTTATGAAATTAAATAGTCTTTGAAATCAGCGGACACGGCGATGAGACAGACACCTTATTTGTAACTTATTAATTAGTAGAAATCTAGAAAGTCAATATTGGATAGTTATCTATAAACTCCATCCTAGGTAAGAGATTTCAATAGGAAAATACAGTTAATAAATCAAGATTAGGTAGGCAATTACGCAGGTCATTAAACCTTGGGATTAGTTTAAACAGAATTCAAAGTTTTGATGACTTAAAACACCATTTTTTTAAAATCTATAATTCTTTGTAGGGAAAAAAGACAAATATATCTCCGAACTATCGTAAATGGTATGCAAATACCCTCTGTCATACTTTTGAGACATTGATGCCCCTGTCGTCCAAAAATTAGAGCATATATACCCTTTATACTAACGGACATACATGTGTCATAATCTTATCCAACGACCGACATTTATTAAATATCAGATCGACGGATAAGATTACTCTACGTGTCCCTATTTAGTCTTCCGTTAGAGTGAAGGGCAAATATGCTCTAGGTTTTGAACGGCAGGGACACCAATATCCCAAAAATATGACGAAGGATATCTACATACCATTTACGATAGTTCAGAGGTATATTTATCCTTTTTCCCTTCTTTCTATATACTTAGATTAAGGTAGCATGAGGCAGTCAAAAAGAAAATGCAATGGATTAGTATCATGATGACATGGGGAATTACTTTATGTTTGTGACTTTTTGGCCATTTAGCCAATTGCCAAAAACCTTGATGGAAGCAATTACTAGTTGATCTTCAATATACACAAGTGACGTTGAAGCAGAAATTTGAATATTGAGCATTATAAGAGAAGAAATTTATATTGAGTACTGGTGGGTCTCGTTATCAGGATGAAGTCAGGATTTGAAATTTATTGATAAAAAAATCCTCATCTTTTTAATATTACAATCAAATTTCTCTTTGTTACAACGGTATTTCACTAGAACAACCTGGTTTTCTTCAGAATCAATTTGTCATATTATATTTTACTTTCTCTGTAAAAGTAATTTACCTATAACAAATATGACAGTCATTACCTTTTTGGAGAAATGTATAGTTAAGTTTCTTTTTTCTAATAACGCGATGCCTTGATCAACGTGTATACATCGCGACTATTTTACTAAATATATTTTACCTCCCACCAGAATAAATAGTTAGATACCAATAACTCTATGCACCAAGACTTTTAGATTAGACTGATGAATAGTTAAGATTTTCACCAGCTAGTAGCCAGAATGTATTATCACATTGGCCTAGTATACAGCAGTTTTCTTTAGCTAAAATTGATACAATAACGCCAATATTTTCCTTAAGGGTCAGATTATATTCCTCCCACCCTAGTTGTATTATGGAGAATCATAAGATTAAACCTTGGCTAACAGCTAAGTCGTGCGGACTCTTCACTTTCAATGTCTCACTTGTGTCGGATTCTCCAAAAAAACACTCCTTTTGGAGAATCCGACACGCAGTCGTTGACATTTTTGAAGAGTCTGAACGACAACATAGGCTAAAAGAGGCAAAAACAAAGGAAAGAAACACAACAGAAAGGCAATCAGCAGTAGAAGCAAATTTGAAAGTCCTTTGAAGAACCTATCTGCATTTACAGTTGTGAAATCTGGCAACAAAGCCCAACCTTGAAAAAGATATACACACATTACACCAAAATCTCGCACCACACGATCACATTAACGACTACCAAAATTGTGAAAAAAGGACCCAAAACCAGGAAAACGAAACAAAAACAAAAGGATGAGCTGTAACTTTTCAACAAAACCAATTTAAGAGGACAAGAAGACCTGAAAAGCAGTACTTTAGACCAATTCTCGATCATCAAAACTATTTCTTTGGCATCATGAGCTTCTCCTTTCCAACTATAAGCTGTAAATAATGATGCAGCTGGGCTTCTCGCTACAGCTTCCGTTCTGGCATGCATCTCTTTGAAAGTCTCAGCCGGAAAATCTTCCCACAAAGGAGGTAAAAAATTAATCAAAGTAGAATACTAGGTACATATCCATAGATCATGAGGACATAAACATAAAACAACAACATCTTCAAGTGCAATAGGATGTAAAGTCCGAGGGCCATTTACTCGAAGCATCTATCTTAGCTCTTCATGTTTATCCAGCTATTGAACTATATTGAAAGTAAACATAGTAAGATGGATTCAATCCAACTACAGGCTTCCAACTCTGCATTACTAGGAACCTCATTTTTTGTTTTGTTTTTTGACTAACAAATATAGTATTTGATTTCAAGTTTAATGAGTGTTACAATCTTATAAGAAGTCATTATTGAAAATATTATCACTAAATCCTTATCCCTCAGCATTATATTCGATAATAAATGTAGAAAAGAATCTTTGCACATCAAGATCAGGATTACTAGAATGTTGGTCATTTAAATAAAAGCTTACCTTGTCATTGTAAAACTTGAAATTTCAAAGTTTAGAGATAGTCATCTCTTGTCAAAATCGACTTTCCGTATTTCTTGCAGCTGATGAGCTATTTCCTGAATAAGCTGTATTCCTTCATGTCCATTCTGGAGCGAGTTAAAGGCATGCATGAGGAATTTACAGTCATCCTCAAGTGCTTGTAACCTCCCACTAAGCTCTGATATTTCATTTCCTATAGAAGCCCCATCAACTTCACCTCCAAGAGAGGAAAGCTTACTATGATTATTGTCTAAATGATTTTTCTTTTCACTAACAATAGCATTTTCCACGTCTAAAGCAGCAGGCTTGTCAATGGGACCACCATTTGATTTAGAAAAATCATTGCGCGTGGATGAAGAAATCTCCTCCTCCTGTTGGGAATTAATACTTCCCCCATCATCACTTTGTTTCTTAACTTGATTATCAACATCTTTCTTTACCCTTTCTGAATATCCGTTACAAGGAACATTATCTGAGGCCTTTCTGCCAGAAATTTGAAAAAGCTTTTTCTCCAAGTTCTCCAGATGTTTTGAAATACATAGCTTTTCGTCCTCGAAGTTACATATTGAATCATTAAACTGTCTAGGTTTATCACAGATTTTGGATACTCTAATAGTTTTCGAATCTGAACTGCCACTAAGCTTGTTTTCGACATGTTCTAAACTATGATTCCCATTTATTACATTTTCTTCTTTCAGGTTTTTGTTTTCCTTTTGTGGATCTTCTGCAGAAAACTCATCTGGAATATTATTTTTATATTCTAATAACTCTTCTTCCAGATCTTGCAACTCTTTCTCCCTATCAGCAAGTTGATCATTAGCCCTTTCTAGTGCCTCCATATCATACTCGGCTTGCTCTTCCATCATTCTTAAATACTGCAAGGCCTCCATATGAAGTGATGCCTTCTCCTCTTGCAACCTAGTGATCATGGCCATTGCCTGATTAGTGGCAATGGCTGATGCACTCCTTTCTTCCTCCAGTTCCTTGTATAGAGAATTTATGTATCTCTGATCATGTTCAATCTGTCGTTTCAACCTATCAACAATACTCTCGTCCTCAATATCACTGACGCTGAATCCATCTGCTGATTCATTACCAGAATCATCTCTCCCCGTGATGGTAGATGTTTGAACCACATGTACCCCGTCAGAGCTAGAAGCATCACTTCTTTGTCGGTCATCACAATGATCATGATTCCTAAGACTTGCAGTTTGCGATTCATCCATCACAGAAGTAGAAAGTTGGGGAAGTGACTTCATACCTTCTCCAGCATTTACAGAAACACTAATTGCACTTGGTTCTCCAAGCATATCATGATTCCTAAGACTTGCAGTTCGCGATTCATCCGTCACAGAAGTAGAAAGTTGTGGAAGCGACTTCATACCTTCTCCAGCATTTGCAGAATCACTAATTGCTTTTGCTTCTCCAAGTCTATCATGATTCCTAAGACTTGCGGTTTGCGATTCGTCCATCACAGAAGTAGAAAGTTGTGGAAGTGACTTCATACCTTCTCCAGCATTTGCAGAATCACTAATTGCTTTTGCTTCTCCAAGCCTATCATGATTATCCATCACAGAAGTAGAAAGTTGTGGAAGTGACTTCATACCTTCTCCAGCATTTGCAGAATCACTAATTGCTTTTGCTTCTCCAAGCCTATCATGATTATCCATCACAGAAGTAGAAAGTTGTGGAAGTGACTTCATACCTTCTCCAGCATTTGCAGAATCACTAATTGCTTTTGCTTCTCCAAGCCTATCATGATTATCCATCACAGAAGTAGAAAGTTGTGGAAGTGACTTCATACCTTCTCCAGCATTTGCAGAATCACTAATTGCTTTTGCTTCTCCAAGCCTATCATGATTATCCATCACAGAAGTAGAAAGTTGTGGAAGTGACTTCATACCTTCTCCAGCATTTGCAGAATCACTAATTGCTTTTGCTTCTCCAAGCCTATCATGAT
>JAJOOF010019463.1:0-20018 GCA_029582545.1 Solanum lignicaule | reverse complement strand
TCCCTATTGCCACCTTTCCGCTATGGGTAACTACAACCATCTCTCTTTCAATATCTTCCATCAATGTTTTGGACGATAATTGAGCTGATAATAGACTCAATTTACCTTCCAGCATTTCGATGGCATCAGCATGAGAATTCACTTTACTATTCAATGATGAAAAGTCATCTTTCATCCCTTTTAGCAATTCATCAGAGCCCTCAACTTTATCAAGTATGTGTGACTATAAATTATTTAACCGAGGACTAGTTGCATTCCCTTTAGATTTTGGGCTTTCACTCAAGTTAGTATGGTCCTCCTCATGATCATCCTGCCCAGCCCAATTTTGCCAGTATGTCCTTGGTTCTTCACCCCTATAATAGTTCAGACCTTGATTCTCCCCTGGTATTGAGTAACCGGAAGAAGAACCCTCCTCAACTTGAAATACTCCATGTGTCCCCTTCATGTGTTTTTGTAGAATTGCCATTTGAGACAACACCTTTTTGATGTTTTCGTCCCTCTCCCTTTGTTTATCAAGTTGTTTTTGTGTTAATCTGAAGCACAATGGGGAAACATGATCATCTTTGGTGCACCCTGTCTGGTTTACTTTAGTCATACGCTCTAGGAGAAATGAGGCTACCTCAAATAATTGTCACATTATTCCTCCTTGCACCAATTGATCAACTATCCCTTTATTAACTGAGGCCAGAATATGGTAAAAGTATTGGAGCAACAATTCACCTTGCAGTCCATGCGTTGGGCACTTAAGAAAACATCCCTTGAACCTTGTCCATGATTCGTGAATTGGTTCACTCTCCTTTTGCTTGAAATTCTGATTGTCATCCCTCTGTTTCATCATTCTTGATAGAGGAAAGAATCTTCCGTGAAAGACCATAACCAGCTCCTCCCATGATTTGTAGGACTTGTTTGGAATTTTGACCAACCATTTAGTCGCTCCCTCGGTCAATGATATTGGAAATAAACGAAGAAGTATGGATTCTTGAGATAGATTCTTGAACGATAAAGCGGTGCACACTTCAACAAAACTTTATATATGTTCTTGCAAATCTTCATGCTCTAACCCTCCAAATATAACTATTGAATGTGTGAGCTGGAGTGTTGCCCTAGTTACTTCAAACATGGCATTTCCTTTGGCTTGTGCCTTGCAACTTGCACCCATCTCACCCACGTGTGCAGGGCTGTAAACACTATTAACATCATCAATGTTGTATCGATAAAAAGCACCACCTGATGGGTGACCTGCTTGGTAGCTAGTCTCCCCGTTTTCACTCATATGTCCTGTTGTGAAATACAAATACTCAAAACAAAACTGAAAATTAAGTGAGCAAACTATGATTAAGAAGAACAAAAATTTACTAAACGAACAATTCTCAAATAACACCACTCCCCAACAGTGGCACCATTTTGATGTTTGTGTAATCAAGACACAACTTCCAATGCAAGTGTCTATTCGTACAATAGTAAAGTAACCCAACCAAGGGTTGGGGTCGATTCCCAAGGGAGTGGGTCTGAGAGTTAATAGAATAATAAAATTAAGTTCTAATTAGTCATAGCTAAAAATATTATCGAATATAAACATGTTAAATATAAGGGGAGACGCAAGCGTCAATTATCAATGGGGGTTTGTGACAAGTAAGAAAAAAAATCAAAAATGCAAAGAATACTAATCAAGGAGAGGGAATGCTTTTGAGGATCCTCATCTTCCATCACATTCCCTATTGCCACCTTTCCGCTATGGGTAACTACAACCATCTCTCTTTCAATATCTTCCTTCGGTGTTTTGGACGTTAATTGGGCTGATAATAGACTCAATTTACCTTCCAGCATTTTGATGGCATCAACATGAGAATTCATTTTACTGTTCAATGATGAAAATTCATCTTTCATCCCTTTTAGTAATTCATCAAAGCCCTCAACTTTATCGAGTATGTGTGACTATAAATCATTTAATCGAGGACTACTTGCACTCCCTTTATATTTTTTGATCTTACTCAAGTGAGTATGGTCCTCCTCATGATCATCCTGCTCAGCCCAATCTTGTCAATATGTCCTTAGTTCTTTACCCCTATAATAGTTCAAACCTTTATTCTCCCTTGGTCTTGAGTAAACGGAGGAAGAACCTTCCTCAACTCAAAATACTCCATCTGTCCCCTTCATGTGTTCTTGTAGAATTGCCATTTGAGACAACACCTTTTTGATGTTTTCATCCCTCGCCCTTTCTTTATCGAGTTGTTCTTGTGTTAATCTGAAGGACATTGGGGATACTTGATAATCTTTGGTGTACCATGCCTGGTTTACTTTAGTCATACCATCTAGGAGAAATGAGGCTACTTAGAATGATTGTAACACTATTCCTCCTTGAACCAATTGATCAGCTATCCCTTTATTAACTCAGTCTAGACTACAGTAAAATTATTGGAGCAACCATTAACCTAGCAGTCCATGCGTTGCGCACTTAAGTAAAAATCTCTTGAACCTTGTCGATGATTCGTGAATTGGTTCACCCTCCTTTTTCTTGAAATTCTTAATGTCATCCCTCAGTGTCATCATTCTTGATGGAGGAAAGAATCTTTCGTGAAAGGCCATAAGCAGCTCCTCCCATGATTTGTTGAAGTTGTTTGGAAGCTGGACCAACCATTTAGTAGCTCCCTCTGTCAATGATATTGGAAATAAGCGAAGCCGTATGGATTCTTGAGATAAATTGTTGAATGATAAAGGGGTGCACACAATCACAAAGCTTCGTATATGTTCGTGCGGATCTTCATGCTTTAACCCTCCAAATAAAGCTCTTCACTGTATGAGCTGGAGTGTTGCCCTATTAACTTCAAAGATGGCATTTCCGTCGGCTTGTGGCATGCAAATTGCACCCATCTCACCCACGTGGGTAGGGTTATAAACACTATTAAAATCATCGATGTCGTATCGATAAAAAGCACCACCCGGTGGGTGACCGGCTTGGCAGATAGTCTCCCCATTTGCACTCATATGTCCTATTGTGAAACACAAATACTCAAAACAAAACTGAAAATTAAGTGAGCAAACTATGATTAAGAAGAACAAAAATTTACTAAACGAACAATTCTCAAGTAGCACCACTCACTGAAAGCGGCGCCATTTTGATGTTTGTGTAATCAAGACACAACTTCCAATGCAAGTGTCTACGATCGTACAATAGTAAAGTAACCCAACCAAGGGTTGGGGTCGATTCCCTAGGGAGTGGGTTTGAGAATTAATAGAAAATAAAAATTAAGTTCTAATTTGTCATAGCTAAAAATATTATCGAATATAAACATGTTAAATCTAAGGGGTGACGCAAGTGTCAATTATCAATGGAGGTTTGTGACAAGTACGCAAAAATAACAAAAATGCAAAGAATACTAATCAACGAGAGGGAATTATTGGGATGTGATAGGAATACATATTAGACTAGACATTTGGGTACATGCTCTTGATAATAAATCTGTTGAGTATTTCTAACTAGGCTAGACAATAGTGGGGGTAAATTCTCTCTCGAGCAACTTACCCCGAATCAAATGGGTTCCTGAAGGACACCCACTTGCTGTATGAAGAACATCCTCCGCCTTAGCCCACTCACTCTCTCGACGTAAGTGTGTGGGAGAAGGACTAGGGTTCACTCTCTCGAGTTGAACCTCATGTTGACCCACTCCCACCGGCCATCAAATTTAGTAGTCTTAGTTTTACGACCTCTCTCTCTCGCAAGCCGAAAACACAAAGTTGAAATCGTATTTACAACTACAATTTCCTTAAGTTCACCACAACTACTAAACGAAATCTTATTTACACAACAAATAAACTATCAACAAGCAAGATCCAACAGATAATCTAACCCATATTCACAAAATCACACCCCAAGAATTGGGGTTTTAGCTAGACATGTAAAAGAGATAGAAATTTATACCAATATGAGTTTGCATTCAAATGGGTATGAAGATTTAAGTCTCAAAACAAGCAAAGAGTGAAGAATCCACAAGACCCAAGTCAAAAATCTTGGAGTTGAAAACCTTTCATTCTTCAAGTTGTTCAAAACCCTATCTAAACTTAGAACTCAAAATTCTATGTTAAAAGTTCTATAAAATCTGATAATAAGCTACAACTCTCAACAAGTATTTATAGTTTTCAAAAATCTGTGTTGCAGCGGATCATTCAGTGTCGTTAGTCGAGATCGCCGATCAACTCGGCTATCCGCCCTTTGATAGGTTTCATCGCCGTCTTGCTCTATCCTTCAGCATCATCATATTTGGGTCATTGGGCGACATAGTGCAACTTCGCAGAACTGCTTGGCGTTACGCCGACTGCTCTTTTTCACTACTAATTTGATCCTTTCCTTCAGGGCTGAGCACACTGGAGCAAAAGGTGAGGATAAAGACCCTTTTGGCGATTCGCCGAATGGGTTCGGCGATTCTCAGATCTTCATTTCTTCGTTCTTTTAGCTGCCTTTGTTCCTTTTTGCTAAATAGTGTCCATGCTCTCCCTCACACTCCAAATAACTGAAACTTAAGGGTTTTCATCAATTATCGAGATAAAATATGCATTTGAGGACTCTAATTCTATCAAACCAAATCCCAAAATGAGTCCAATTTGTGGACTCATTAGTTGGTAAGGTTGTTTGTGAGCAAAAGTTGCATAATGAGGACTTTACTAGGTTTAAACCACCAGTATGTTGATGTTTCTTATAAATGTGAATGTCTTGTTAAGGTTCCTATGTTATGTTCATGATTAGCGTTAGTTGGGTTTAATCTTAAGTGGGGGAAAGCATGTTGAATAGTAAGAGTTATAGTTTAGGGTGCAAGTTAGGGTAGGCCAAGGGTCAATGAGAAGTCCCGATATCCTTATTGTTTTCCTTCTATTCCTATTCAAGCTTGAAACCAAGAGTTCCTTGTAGCTTGTTTCATGTTTTGGAGTCATGTGTGATTATGTGTTTCCATGATCTCCTTATGTTATGCATGTTCTTGATGAATTTATGTTTAAATGATAAAGTGAGTTTTTTTTTTTTATGAATTATGTTCCTTATGTTAATGTGCATTCAGTATGAGTTTTCTATATGCTTCATGAGGTGAATTGTTAAGTATGCCTAAATGTGCTTTAAACAGAAATTGCATAATGTGCCTAATGATGTTATAATGATAATGATATGAGTTGGAGAAGTTAATTGCTCCAATGAAATGAGAAATGTTGAAGTTATGATGCATAATGTTTGTAGATGTACTTCCTACTTTCTTGTGTTGCATTGAGATTATTGATGTGGAGTTGATGTTTCCTCCTAGTTTTGTGCATTGTTTATGATGTTGCATCCATGATGGGCAGCTAGTCTTGAGTCTTTAACCCCTTCATGTGCTTAAAGTGTCATTCAAGTGGGGGATAATGTAACGACCAGTAAAACCAATAGGTGAAACTAGACCCTAACTAGAGGGTGTTTGAGTTTAGTTTTGGGTTATGAATTGTAAAGTGTTGTCCCGAGCTATGTTGAGGGGTTTAGGGGTTAAACGTCAAGGTACGACTCCCAAAGGACTACTCTAAGGGTCCTTGAGAAGGACCCTTAGCATAACCCCAATAACCCAAGGAAACTTGAATGTTGCCAAAAAAGTGGTGACCTACAGAGGGGGGACCACACTCCGTAGGTTCAACCATGACTCGTGGACCTGTTTTGTGGGTCAAGTTCCTCAAATTCAACCTCCAGCCACGAACCACACCCAAGCAGGATGGTCCGTGGATGGGGTCTGTGGATCAGACTTGTAAAAGCTGGTTTTGGTTCGGCTAAGGGGAGGGTGGTTTGGTAAATTGTTTTTATACTTAGTTAAGTTGAGGGACAATTATTTTGGATTAATTATGGTATTTTAACAGTATTAAAAGTATAAAACTCTATTTTCCAATTCATTATTTTAAAACCCAAATTAGAACTCACCTCTCTTTGCAAAAGTTCTCACTCTAAAAACCTTTATTGTAGATGAAGGATTCAAGCTCTCAAGGTAAAGGCCTCACCATTTTCAGTCAAGTTTTGTGGATTTCTTCTCTAAAAGGTATGGTACTCTTCTTCCTTGACTTAGTTCTTTGAAGGAGCCAATTTCAAGGTTGATTTCAAGTCTCGAATGTTTCTCCAAAAACCCTAGTTTTCAATCTTGGCATGGGTTCGATTCCAAATAATTTTGAAAGGCTTTATTGCTTTGAATTTTGAATGAATTGTGGATTTAAAGATAAATTAGGATGATTTATTCTTAGAACCCATGTTTTCCCCCAAATTCATAATTTGTGAATTGTGATTGGGAATTAATTGATCATGGAAGTATGTTGAATTGTTTATGTTTATATTGACTTCGATTATTGAAATTATGTTATTACTCATGCCTAATTGTAGTATTTTAAGGTCTGTGGGTGAATGTGATACATGGCCTTGAAAGGCAAAGTATGAAGGTGAATGTATGATTATGATGTGATGTATATGTATGTGAATTCAATGAAAGTATTATGATCATGTTTAGAATGTAAATGTGTTATGGTTGAAAGTATATTCTCATTAACACTCATGAATGATGATGATAGAATGTAAAGGGTTTCTTCAATGTAATGTTGTATCTTGAATTGGTAGGCTGAGTCATCATTTTCTTGTATAAATGAAAGTAACGTGGTTATGCTATAATGCAATGGTGATGTATGTGAAAGATTATTCTCACATACACACACTCATGAATGAAGAATGAATTTTCTATGTTTATGTTAATAATGATGTGTTTATTTAAAGGCTATTCTCAATTGTACACTAATGAATGATAATGACATGTTGTGGAAGGACTTTCTCACAATATGGGGTTTCTTAGATGAAAGGCTATTATAATCTTTGAATCTATGAGCTTTCCAATGAATGAATGTTGGGTTTGAGATGGATACTCATATGTGAGTTGATGTGGGGTATCTAGTAGGAATCTTTTATCCCATAATAATGAATGAAAGTAATGAATGTCAAATACTCTGTGGGGAATAATGCTAAGCACCAAGTAGCTATTGATTGAGATGGATACTCATACGTGAGTTGAGGCGAGGTATCTAGTAACAATCTATTGAGATGGATGCCCGTACGTGAGTTAATGTCGGATATCTAGTAGCAATCTCCTTATCGCATAACTATAAGCCTACATAGTTTTATAGCTAGTGGGTCCACCTAAGCTTAATGAACGTTCCTACCTTAGGCAAGTAGGAATCCCTTATCCGGTAAGGGTCACACCGGAATTCCTTGAATTGCTCACATGCTCTATGTCGGTTAGGGCTTACCCCGACAAAGAACGTTAATGAACTATGGCTTCTCAAGAATGCACTACTTAATGTGGGTGGTAGTATGATATGCCATCCATGCATTGCACAAGTAGGCTTTGAGAGAGGTTATGCTGTATTCATTTATAAAGTTAAATGAAATGAATGGGCTCTTATGATGAAATAATGAGAATGTTGGTCTAATATCTAATGAATGAAGGCGCTCTAAATGAAGTTAATGAAGAATGTTGACTTGGTGGGCTACTATCACATAGGGCTGTTCTGTAATACTACCAGGAATGAGTTGCTCACCCAATACCTTGTTTCTGGGACCAAGACTTCTGTAAATGTAAAAGCAATCCAGGAGGACCATATTGGAAATTTCATGTGTGGGGCATTGAACTAGTAGTTCTTTAAACATTGCCCATTCCTCATGAATCTATTCTCCTTCCAATTGTTTGAAGGTTAGAATGCGATCCCTAAACATCAATACTTCAAATGGAGGAAACTCCATTTACTCGCGAGTACTGCTCGACATACTCACCTCCTCTATTTCAAAGTTTAAACAAGCAAAACACAAAGCTAAAAATTAAATAAGTAGAGCTATCACTAACAAGAAGAAAGTCCAATTTAACTAAAAATTATCAATTAACACCACTCCCCGGCAGTGGCGCCATTTTGATGTTTGATGTAATCAAAGACACAACTTCCAATTCAAGTGTCAACAATCGTGTCTAGTAATATAACCCAACCGAATGGGTTGGGGTCGAGTCCCAAGGGAGCAGTTAGTAGTTGAGAATCAAGTAGAAAAGTAAAATTATGTTCTAGTCAATCATAGCTATAAATATTTACAAGTAAAAGCATACTAAATTAAAAAGTGACACGAATGTCAATTATCAATACAGGGATTCGTATTCAAGTAATAAACAAAAATAGCAATAATATAAAGATGCGAATAAGGGAGACAAGATTCTTGGGATGTGATAGGAATATGGGATAAAATAAACAACTGGGTAAATGCTATTTATAGAGATAGGTTGCGTATTTTGGAGAGGTCAATACCGAAGTCTATTTCCCTCTCGGGAGGAATACCGAGTAACTCCTCTAGGAACAGTTCCGGAAACTCTTTTACAATGGGGACCGACTCAAGAGAAGGGGTTTTCGGAATCTACATCCCTCACCCTCACTACATGCTAAATGCAACCCTTAGAAACCATCATACTAGCTTTAAGACAAGAGAAAACCTGACCCTTAGACATAGATTTTCCTCCCTTCCACTCTAGGAAAGGCTCATTTGGAAACAAAAATTTGACTACCCGAGTCCTAGAATCAATAGAAGCATAACACGAATGCATACAATACATACCAAGGATGACATTAAAGTCTAACATATCAAGCTCTACCAAGTCAACAAGAGTAACTCTATGGGATAAGGAGACGGGACATTTTCTATAAACCCTCTAAGCCAAAACAGAATCACCAATAGGAGTAGATAAAGTAGCACCGGGATTAAATAAAACATATATATCTAGTTGAAAAACATTCAACATACCGGTAACCACATTGGGAGACTCCTCTTGATCACCTCTAGTTTGAAGAGCATAAAACATGTTTTGCTTAGGAGCACTAGCACCCGAATCGCTTGAACCGGATGAAGAGTAGGGTTGAGCCCTCAAACGCGTATCTCCCTCACTTTTAGGAACCGAAAGACAATTCCTTATCTTGTGATCCGTCTTACCACACCCAAAGCAGGCATCAAAAATCTACTACTATCTCCTTGAGGATTAGGGTTAGACACCCTTTCATTGCTAGACCTTGGAGGAGCATTAAAAGACCTTGGCCAGGAGAACTTTTGCCGAAACCTTGAACGACCCAGTCCACCGGACTTAGAATATGAAAAGTCACCATCATCTGTTCTTTCCCTCTTTGCCTTCCTAGATCTATCCTTAATCTTTTCCTCTTCAATCTTTTTGGCATGCACTGTTAGACGAGAAATGTCCATGTCATGGACAAGAAAAACGGTGTAGCATTCTTTGACTACTATGTCAGACACTCCTGACACAAATATACTCATCTTAGTCATATGATCTGATTAATGTTTCAAGCACACCTCATCCAATTCTAGCTTCAAACGATCGTTAACTAGTATAAAACCCAACAAAAGGTTGGGGCTGAACCCACAGGGAGCGGTAGGCGTTCAAATTTAGTTATGAAGGACAAATGTGGACTAATTAGTTATAGGAATAGAAATTATCAAAAAAGACATGTAACCAAGTGTAAGGTGATGACACGAATGTCAGATGGGGAGTTTGATTTGCAATTACAGCTACAACATAATCAAATACTAAGGAATGAACAATATAGAGAGGAATTCTCGGAATGTGATCGATAATAGGCAATTTTCACTATATGGGTAATTGAAACTACTAATAAATAGCTATATAACAGTGGGTAGGCTAGACTATAAGTGAGATAGTTTTCTCTCGAACAATTATCACGATTCAAGTGATTTCTTTTGAACTACAACAAGCTTAGCAAAATAAGAACAACTCACACCTTAATTCATCTACTCTCTCGAGCTAAATATGTAGAATTAGGGTTAGGATTTACTCTTTCGAGTTAAACCCGTATCAACCCAATAACTACAATCATCAATTGAAAGATTTGATTCTAAAACCCCTTCTCAAGCAAGCCCAGAATTGTAAGTTCTAATTCCAGTGGCAACTAACATTCTTAGATTAAAACACAACTATCAATTAAACCCACTTATATTAAGCATTTAAATAAGTATAATCAATACCCATAAGATAATTCAGCCTATAATCACATGATCACACCCTAAGAATTAGGGTTGTAGCGACACATCATAAAAATTGAGAAACGATTACCAAATACATTAGCCATGATCTGGGTTAAGGTTCTCAAGTCTTTACAATGTTCCAAATTCATTAAATTCAACGACCTCTTGCAAATCTTCAAGTTTGAGCCTCAAAATCTTCAAAGTCTAAAATGGAACTCCAAAACTAAAAGAAAACTCAACCGAATGGTAGCAGGATACTAAATCTTCATTTCAAATTTCAATTTATAGTTGCCCAATTTTATGCCTGAAAAGCCATAGGACGAGATAAGTCGGGTTTCACCGAACATGTCACCGTTTGCTCCAATCCATCACCATTTTTCCTTGGTCAGTTGTCCTCATGGTTATGTGACTTTAGGCAATAAGGGTAGCCATAGCAGAGTGGATTGGCAATTCGCCGAATGCCCATTTCTATCTCCAACTTGGTTTTTCTCTCCAGGGTTGGCACGCAGGAACTTTAGGCGAGCTAGAAGAACTACTTTGCAGTGCGTCGAGTGGTCTTGGCGATCACCAGGATCACTTTTCTTTACTTCTTCAGCTTGTTTTCTCCTTTTTGCCTGGTAGTGTACTTGCCTTGCTCCTTAGCCTAAATGCTGCAAATCAACACTTTAACATCAATTTAGAGCACAAATTACGCATTTGAGGACTCTAAAACTATCAAAACAAGGCCCAAAAGGAGTTGAAATCTCAGACTCATCAACACCCTCAACTTAAAAAATTTCTTGTCCTCAAGTAAAACTCAAGATCAGCAGTTCATTAAGGATGTCTACAAACAGTGTTGCATAAGACTCAACATTCATGCACTGAGCAAGGTTCAAACTACTCACACCATGATCAATTGTGCACTCAAGGTTTCAAATTGTGACTCACCATCATCAAGTGTACTCAATCTCACAATGGTTACTTCAAATGCAAGTTCAAGCTCAACAAAGGTGCTCAAATGCCCCCACAACAAAGATGATTCCATAATCACACATAATTTCACAAAAATTGAAAGTCCCAAAAATCACATACAACTCTCTCACTCACAAAGATGAACACATGCATGACTCCACCCATAGGCTTTCCCTTATTTTCCAATGAACATTGGTTTCAGCTCACTAAAGATCACAAAGGTCTTTTTAAGGCTTGCAATAGGGCTGAGTGTAAGGGTATGTACATTTAGGCTTAGTGGCTTCTACCCTCATGAAGTATAGCTTGAAAGTCAGTCTTTCTCGTTCTCTTTAACATTCAAACATGTTCAAACTCCACCTCATTATTCAACTCAACATGAGTCACCGGATACCCCATTCGTTTTGCACTTTTCACTACTTTATTTCACAACTTTTTCTCTTTTTCAGTTATATTCTTTTCTTTTCTTTTCATTCATTTACTTTCTCTTCTTTTTTTTACATGCAGGGGTTCCATCTTTTTCAAACCAATCGATCACAGGGGGAGTTCATCACAATTCTTGACTTTTCTTCTTTTTCACCATATCCCCAACTTAGGCTTTTGGCCTAAGTTGGCTATTCAACAAGAAGGTTATGGGTGATAGGAAGAAGAGGTCAAAGTTGTTCAAGTTTCTACCAAGAAAAGGATAGGCTCAAAAGGTGCCAAGTAAGGTTCACACATCTCACAAGGTTGGCCACAAAGAGGTATATTATCAAATTGGCTCACTCTTCAAAACTTTTGTCTAGGATCATTTCAATTGCTCGCTTCACTCAATCAATAGTACCAACTGGGCAAGTTCTAGGTATCATCAACCATAATGTTTAAGACAACCTCACCACACAAGGCATTGTTACAATTATTAAACAAGACTCCACATTTTCTAGATAGCATGCAATGTTCATCACAAGATACTCATTCGACAACCAGCTAGTCACAATAAGATGCTAAAAGTTCACAAATTGCCTATGTAACTTTGTTTACCTCATTGTAGCTGAACATTTATTTTGTTCCATTAAGAGCACTATTCAAGTAATCTATATTGACCACAACCGACACTAAAATTTGTACAAGAACAACCACCATCACACACACAAGAGGTGGCATTTTGTTTAAAAATTGGCTCAAAACCGCTTTCAATTCACAACAATGGGCCACAAGCTAAGAACATCTGCAATATCACAACAAAGATATATATAAAACAATAGTCTCAATATTCACAAAAACATCATCAAAAAATAACAAATATTCACAAAACAGTCACAAGAAGTAGATATGGAGATACCTCACCCCACCTAACAAAATATGCAGTTGTCATAAAATGAAACTAAAAATAGAAATAGTTTAAAAGTAATAGAGTGGGAGGGGTAAGGTCATCATGCAAGGCTAAACTTGGGTGAAGTCTGCATGTCCGTCGCTTTATCTGTCTGGGCATTAGTGCCCGATGTCTCAGTTATCAAGACACTCTCAGTCTGGGAATCGGATGCCCAGTATCACATCATCCTTAGCTCTACTATAGCTCACTATCAAAGTATCTGTTAGAGAGGCCTACCTCGCTGTATCGTACATAGATCCATTCAAGTTAGCCAGGTCCTCATAAAAAGCCTCCTCACGAACACCAAGCTACTCCTCATCAGTTTAAAATTCGGACTCTGTAACAGCCTCATCAACTCTAATCTCATCTCTGGTGGTGGCCAGAGGCACCTCTGAACTAGCTGGAATATGTGTGCCCGGGCCATCTGGGAACTCCACAGTGCCAAATAATGAAGTAAAATCTATGGACTTCAGATGGCCTACATCATTGCTCAACTCGGTAATGTCAGCCTTTAAGGTCATCACTGCATTAGTAGCTCCCTATCATCTCTCTCATACCTCTAGTATCACCATAAGGGCATCAATCAAATTTGTGAGAGGTGTCAATGCAGCAACAATGAATCTCTCGGCCATCCCAGGAAAATCAGCCTCTAAGTGGGAGGCACGCACATCGACAGATTGGGACAAATGCCCCATTTTGTACAGCATCGCCTAGGTGATTGGAGGTCGAGAAGCAAGGGTACCAGCTACAGCAAATCTTGGGGAAAATCTGCAACAGAGGTAGTAGGGGTATCGAAAAGAGTGGAGATAGAAGTACCTGAGGGCCTAGTGGCCGGAGTATGCATGGCTCCCTCTAAAGGTAGTGTATCAAATTATACCTCCGTTGATGTGTCCACTAGGCTACCCTTCTCATGTCAGCCTAGTCCAGGTTATATTAACCTTTTATATGTCAGATGTCGGTAGAAGATATGTATGTAACCTCCACATCACTCTTCTCATCTCATGGAACTCGGGTCCATCTGCACAGCACGGTGATCAACACCAGAAATGGAAGCGATGTTTGTCTCTGCTTTTCCCTCATGACCATGTCCTACTCGATAATCAATCATATATTTAGCCGCTTTCTAGCTATGTTAGACCCGAGACAGGCCGCCATTGGGTGGCGTAGAATGTACTCATTCTGTGACGGTATTATGGTGTTACGGATGAACCCAAACAATTATCTAGCAGCTACATTAAGGTCCTTGTTCTCTATTGGTACTCCGGCCTCAATCCACCTCGGGGTGGTGCTAGAAATTAGGGGGGCCAACAAACTATTTAAATCCTCTAGAGTCTTTGTCGTGATGATATTTTGGTAGTTATGTATAAAGTTGGAGGCACGGTCAAATAATGCATTTATATCATCACTGCGGCATCTAACTTTCTTCTCTCAAACCATCACAAAGTCAGTGTGTACAAGCACAGCCACAAGAAGATAGTATATTGTTGACCATAAGACATGGTGTAACCAGATAGTATAGCGAGAAAACTCGGTAGGTAAGTTCCGAACACATTTTCCTATTTCAAATAACCAATGCTAGGTTGCGACTGCTATTACTGCGGTGATTGCTCTATTTTTTTAGAAATGCTTAAATTGGTTTCAGAATCACAGTACTTGCTGAGGGCCTACAAGTGCTTTTATGTGATTCTAACCAAAAGAAGAAAGAAAACAAGCATTCTGTTTGTTGGATCAATCAAGGTTCTCTTTTCAGCAGTTACTCTTACAGATCCCATAGATTTGAGGATTTTCCCTCGTCCCCTGCCAAACACACCAGGTGGAAGGAATGATTGCTTTAAATTCTTTGAACTTGATCCCATTTCAGATTTCTTAAAAATTAAAGGACTCATTTCATCCTATCATAAAGTCCAACAGTAGAGTACATTTAGCTAAGTATCTTTTAGGACGGATATTAACATAGAACTAATATAAAAGTAGCTAGGATAATCAAAGAGAATATATTGTTATTGGATCAACCTCTATTCACTCTAACAACTTCAATGGATCAAAATTACATATAGAAGATTTAGAATATATACATGTAATTTAGAAAATATAAGCATCAACTATGAAGTTCCAAACCTGTATGACTTCTTTTTCTTTTCCTTTCAATTGAATCATGGAAATCCTCGGAATCACTATCATTCTTTTGCATATCATCAAAAGAATCACGAGGCATACACTTTCGCACCACATTCCAACCTTTATTAGAATGATCTCTCACATAAAACATTTGTGATGCTTGATTGGCTAATACAAAAGACTCATCGGTTTTCAAAAATCGTTGGAGGTCAACACTCACAAAGTCATATTCATCTATTTTAACTCCCCTTTCTTTGTCATATACATCATACCACATACATATAAACAAAACCAATCTTCTCCCTCCAATAAATTGTAATTCAAGAATCTCTGTTTGTTCTCCATAGTAATCAATGATTCTATCTTCTTCATCAATCTCACCAGCAACAACTATCCCACAATTTTGAGTCCTCAAACCATTATCATAATCTTGTACATGAAATCTATACCGATTAATAATTTATCCTTTGAAATGTGTCGCGTATTTCGTAGGACCACGTAACAATGTGAGTAAATCTTCCATTTTCTTACTATTGTCATGTTTGTATAATCCAGCAATCTATCATGATTAAGAACATAGTTTAGCAAATATTATTTCCATGATTTGAAAATAATAATTTTTAAATAGTATTCACCTTTTCTTTAAACCAACTGATGAATTGCCTATCTGGATTTTTTTGAGAGGAGTCACTTGGAACTTGAGAAAACTCTCTATAGAAGATTGAAGCATAATAAGAGTCATTACTTACTCGAGAAGAATTGTATTTAGAAGCATTTTGAAGAATTAAAAAAACATTATTTTGAAAAGTAATTACGTACTCGAGAAATGGTTGAACTTCATCACAATTCTTCAAAATATAAATATGGGCTTGCTCCATTTATTTTAAATCAAGTCGGTGTGTCTTGCCACCTTTTAAAGCTTTTCTAGGTTGACAAAAAATCATTAAACCTCCATCAGATTCTATAGCACCCCATCATAATTCCGTTCAAGGCGATTAAATTTTGTTTCCATTATATGCAAATACCTTGAACATAAGGTCGTAAATTCATTTGCTATATGTCCCTTTGCAATAGAACCTTCAACGCATGATCTATTATGAATAAAAAGCCTCAAAAAGTATAACCATCGCTCCACTGGATACATTGATCGGTATTGAACAGGTCCAACAATCATCGCCTCATTAGCTAAATGAATTGGCAAGTGTTCCATGAAATCAAAAAAAGCAGGAATGAAATCCTTTTCTAACTTGCATAAAGTTTCAGGAATTTGTGCTTCTATTTGTTCCAACTCCTCTAGCTTTAAGCACTTTGCTCCAAGAATATTGAAAAACAATGACAACTCAATTATTGGATCACTCACCTCATTTCATAGCATGCTACGTATGGCAAATGGGATTAAATGTTGAAGAAGAACATGACAATCATGACTTTTTAAATTCTGTGATTTTGTGATCTTTCTTATTGATACAATGAGAAATATTTGATGAAAACCCATCAGGAATCCTTAAATCCTTCAAAAAATTTAAAAATATGTGCTTCTCTTCAGGAGATAATGTGAAACATGTTGTTGGTAGCTCATACATATGTCCAATTATTTTTGGATGTAATTCTTTCCTGATGTTCATTTCTTGCAAATCCAAGCGACTACTCAGGGTGTCTTTTGTTTTGCCTTTGGTATTTAAGATTGTTCCCAAAATATTATCACATATATTCTTCTCAATGTGCATCACATCTAAATTATGCCGCAACAACAAAGTTTTCCAATATGGAAGATCAAAAAAGATACTCTTCTTATTCCAATTATCACCTCTATTCTCATGTGACACTTTAATCTTCTTCTTTGGTTCATTTTTTAGAGGTAACCCATCTAAATCAGCCACTTGATCAAGTATGTCATCACCAGACAATGTTCTCCACTCTGTAGTACCATCAAATGACTTTTTATCATTCCTTCATTTGTGATTAAGAGAAAGAAAGCGTCTATGACCTATATAACACTGTTTTTGACCATGTATCAACCTATCTGAGATCGTTTCTTTATTGCAACATGGGCAAGCCAATTTTCCTTTTGTACTCCAACTAGATAGATTTGCGTAAGCTGGAAAGTCATTAATGGTCCACAATAAAGCAGCATGCAACGTGAAGTTCTATTTAGTTGATGCATCAAAGGTAACAACTCCAGTTTCCCATTATTCATTTAATTCATCAATCAATGGTTGAAGATAAACATCAATTGCATCTCCAAGACTTCCAGGACCGGGAATAAGCATTGACAAAACAAATTTTCCTGCTTCATGCATAACCAAGGTGGTAAATTATAAGGAATAAGTACCACAAGTCAAATACAGTATGGAGTTCTAGAACATCCAAATAATTGAAAACCAACACTAGCAAGTCCAATTCTAACATTACGAGGCTCCATAGCAAATGATTGATAAAGTTCATCAAACTTTTTCCATGCTTTTGAATCAACCGGATGCCTCATAATCCCATCGTTAGCTTTGTTTTCATGATGCCATCTCATTAAAGAAGATGTTTTTGAGCACATAAACAATCTTTGAAGCCTTGTCTTTAAAGGAAAATAGCGTAAGATCTTGTGTGGTATCTTTTTTCCCTTTTTAAATCTGGTTTCCCCACTATGTTTATTCTCCTTCCATCTAGATGCACCACAAATTTTGCAAGAATCAACAAACTTATCATTCTTCCAATATAACATGCAATCATTCTTACATGCATCGATCTTCTAATATGAAAGACCTAGGCTTTGAATTAGCTTCCTTGCTTCATAATATGAATCTGGCAAGTTTGATTCATCAGGCAACAAATCATTCTTTAACATCTTCAATAGCATATTAAATGAGTCATTACTCCAACGACCAATACTTCTAATATGAAGCAATTTCACCAAAGTAGAAAGTGTTGAAAGTTTTGAACCTTTGTACAATAGTTGATCATATTCCTTTAAAAGACTATAGAATCTTTTCGCTTCAGGATTTGGTTCCTCCTCGAGAACATCATCATCACCACTATTCATATTTTCTACATTAAAAGCAAGATGCAAATCTGTAAGAATTTCATGTATTTCATCCTCTTCATCATCCTCACCAATTTCATTTTCATCATCTTCAGATTCAGAATCTGATTCTTCTGTCTCACCTGTCCTCTCTCCATGGTGTTACCAAAAAGTATAATTTTGGATCATTCCATGTACTATTAAATGTGATCTAACCATCTCTCATGTTCGAGAAACTGCATTTTAACATTTAACACATGGACATCTTATTTCATTCACTTCCCTCAATCTTGTAAAAGTATAATTCAAAAAGCTTTCTACCCCATGTATATACGCATCATCAAGTCTATTATGAATAAGTTGCATCCATTGCTTATCAGGTGCCATAATCCAGTCTAGACAATGGAATGTGGAACAAAAGTATTTTAATAGAAATGTTAGATGCAAGAAGTTGCATTCATCCAGTCTTGAATTGTTAGATGCAAGCATTGACAGTAATGGCTTTTTATAGAAATGACCCCAACCAATCTAAAAGTGAAGGTCTGGGTTCTTATGAGAAAGATCTGCTAATAGCACAGAGGGCCGAGCAGTGAATTAAGAAGCTGAACGATTCATCCAGGGCCAGGACTTACCAACCTACCACTACTACACCTCCAGTTCCACAGTAGGCAATGGTATTAGCACCTCTGGTGCAAGGTCCTCCGCCTAAATCTATGAATCGAGTAAAGGCTGAGGGGCAGAGAAAATTTGTGGAGGAAAAGGGTCTATCCATAGAAGGGGTTATAGACAGGTAACTAGAGATAATAGAGTGTCTGAGATACCACAAGTTCCAAATCTTCACAAAACCCCATGGCCCTTATATTCCAAACTAGGTACGAGAGTTCTACAATGCATACAATGCACTAATACCCCGGTAAAAGCAACTAGTAGCAGCCTTCAAAGAAGTTGACTATGTGGTTGTCAGAGATAAAAGAGTGAAGTGTGATAGTGAGGAAATCAACGCAGTCTTGGGCATGCCCACAAACATTGGGGGTCACTGCATGTACTTGATTAGAGCAAAGCAGCTGGATGAGATGAAAAACTAGTTTGCCCCACTAATTGTAGACGAGACTCCAAAGTTGTTGGCGAAAGGAGTTTGGATTGAAAAGAAAGAACTAAACATAGCCACAAGGTTCAGGTTCAGTTTTATCAGCAGCGCAAATATGCCATCCCAGAATGAGTTGATCCTTTGCCTCGTCGAGATAGCTTGCCTGGGCTGGGTCAGAGATGAGACTCATATAACTTTGGGTACAATCAGCGCTTCAGAGATACTCATGCGTGTAAGGAAGAGTCGAACCTCACCTCAATTTCCAGTTTTGATCACAGAATTATGCAAATGAGCCCGAGTACCTCGATATATTCCAAGAAGGATGTGGAAGTGATGCCCACAGCCTCTACTGATATCTGGAGGATCAAAGACGAATACCTTAAGGATCAAGCAGAAAAGACGAAGGCAGCATCGATGGAGTTAGTCAACACAGAATCATTACCTACAAAGGCATTGCTGTCTGCTCTGGCCCCTGAGCCTTCAGGTATATCCATTGCCACTATTACTCCCGCTAATACTCTAGGTTCTTCTGTTGTTGCACAATCATCAAGACGTACTACTGTTGCTATTGTTGCCCGGCTTTCACTCACCCGGGTGCCCCAACTCTGAATGGGACATCTGGCTCTTTTTGCTAATCGTCAAGCTGCTAGCCTAGAGGCCTCTATTGCAGGCATGATCCAGATTGCCTTAAATGATGATGTGACACCTCTGAGCACTACCATTGATGCCCTAGCATCCAAAATAACAGTGTGTGAGTACAACCAAGGGTCCATAGAGGAGGTGACAGCTATAAAAGATGCCATTGCTGAACTGCGAAAAGATTTAGACCACACAAAGTCTATCGATGTGCCCATGGTCTTTGTAACAGTAGAGGTTCCAGATGTGCCTGAAATACCTCAAACTGCAGCAGGACATGGGAATGGAATAGAGCATACAATTGATCCTGAATCAGAGGCACAAACTGACGAAGAGATATTTGAGGAAGTTATAGCAGACGACTTAGCCGAGACTGAAGAAATCATAATAGATGTTGTTGTGCAAGCTTCTTTGGCAAAGTCTCCTGCGTTAGTACGTTTGAATGTACTAAGTATATGGGATGCAATGCAATGCAACAAGGAATGGACATCATAGGCAAAATGCATAATCGTACCCGATAGATAGCATATTAATGAGATGATATGTATAATGACGCTTACATAAAAATCATATTTAGTGGGACGTAGCACAAGTGTGGTGAGTGACCATCAATATAGTATTTCCAAGGCCTACCACCCCCTTGGAGAGGCGAAATAGGTACAAACCCCTCAATGTGGTTACCCGGGCCTACCACCCCCCGAGCTAGGGACCAAGGTACAAACCCCTCGATATGGTTATACGGGCCTACTACCCCCCGTACTAGGCAACCAAGGTACCAACCCCTCGATACGATTATACGGGC
>JAJOOF010019462.1:0-12315 GCA_029582545.1 Solanum lignicaule | reverse complement strand
TATGGGGTATTCTTTATTTAAATAATTTAATAATAATATAAAATTATAAAAAAATACTTATTTAATAAAGTAAAATTTAATTAATTTATAAATAATTAGTGATATGTTATAACCCGTAATTAAACTGTTATAAGCAAGAATTTTTTAAAAGTAGATTTAAAACCTGTAATATTGACTCTTAAATGTGTAAAATTGAATATATATATATATATATATATATATTCAATCAATATGTATTGTGATCACACATATCTGTATACACATACTCTCTCGTTTGTCTCTTTTCTCTATCGTTCGCCTCACTTTCCTATATATTTATATTTCAGAATGTATTTGATATCAAACATGTATTTATCTAGTATCTATGATGCACATATTTGACTTGCAATTTGAATAAATGATATCATTGACTTGAAATCTGATACAAAATTATTAATTTACTCCCTCCGTTTCACAAAGAATGACCTGGTTTGACTTGGCACGGAGTTTAAGTAAATAAAGAAGACTTTTGAATCTTGTGGTCATAAATTAAAGTTATGTCAAATGTACAAAATTGCCCTTAATCTTGTAGTTTTAAACATGCCACGTGTAAAGCAAAAAGTAAAATGTTACCAAAAAAGGAAAGATGTCATTCTTTTTGAAACTGACTAAAAAGGAAAGGAGGTCATTCTTTGTGAAACGGAGGGAGTATGAGATAGTAGGTAGATATTGCTTACTGAATTGATTGATATTTATGATAGAAAAACTTATGTAGTTATGTTATTTTTTCAATATTTTATATTTTACGGGAGTAATAATTAAAATTAATTTTTTTGACTCTCGAAATTCAAACTCGAAATAAACAGAGTGGAAGTGGTCAGATTCACTCACACTACAGCCATCGCCCATCGGCACCTCTGCAGATAAAAAGTCTCTCTACTCATTTTCACTAACCCTAGCATTCTCTCTTCCTCTCTCTACACCTCACCTTTCTCTCTCAATAGACCAAACCCTATCAACGCCATGGCGTCACGGAGGCTTATGGCCTCTCTCCTCCGATCAACCGCCCAGCGCGGCGGCGCTATTTCCAGATCTCCATTGGCAAATTCCATCCCTAAAACTACTTCACGCGCCTCCCCAGCGGGATTCCTCTTAAATCGTGCTGTTAAGTACGCTACCTCAGCTGCTACTCCGGCTGATAAGTCAGCGACACCTCCTAAATCCTCTGGTAATGAGCCTTCCGGTAAGATCACCGATGAGTTCACTGGCGCTGGTTCGGTCGGGAAAGTGTGCCAGGTTATTGGTGCTGTCGTGGATGTGAGATTCGATGAAGGTTTGCCTCCGATCCTTACTGCTCTTGAGGTTCTGGATAACCAGATCCGTCTTGTGCTTGAGGTTGCTCAGCATTTGGGTGAGAATATGGTTAGGACTATTGCTATGGATGGTACTGAAGGTCTTGTGCGTGGTCAACGCGTCCTTAACACTGGGTCTCCTATCACTGTGAGTAATCTGAAATTGTTTATTTTCAGTCTATTATATTTCAAAGATATACTTTACTGGTTTAGAACTTCCATTCATTTCTTTGTTTAATATTGTAGTCAATAGCGTTGGAATTCAGGAGTTTAGAAATTTGAGAGTGATCTATTTAATGTGTTTTCTAGGAAATGATATTATTTGATAGTTCTACAAGATCTGTGGTTTTATTATGCTTTAATGAAATGTTTTGTTGATCTAGATATTTGGGTTGGTCAATCAATCATAGCTCCATTATTTTCATATAAATTGCAGGTTGTTGATGCTGTAAATCTGTATCTATAGCAGGGTCAATTGCATGTAGGCTTGCTTATGATTATCTAAGTAGTAAATAACATTTCTTTGCTCCTGAATGGTAGTACATATGTTTGATTGCGGTAGTTTGGATCCTAATGTGTGGGAAAATAATGGTTTTCCTAGTAAACCCTGTATTTTTCCCTGCAAGGTACCTTTGGTGCTTTAAATGGGCCTCTATTGGTTTGTGGATTTGCTCATCTTTATTCACAATCAAATGAGATACTGTAGAGTGCTTCAATTGATACCCGAATTTACCACTGCATTACTGGAAGAAATTCATGTTGTTTTGTGAGATGTGATTTTTTTTTTAATTATTCCACTTATTTTCTCCCAATTGAATGGTAAAAAACTCCTGCTCTACAACTCAATTTTTCCTCCTAACATTGATGTTCTCGAAAATTGTTTTGTTTTGTCCCCCCTCTTCCTCTGGGGGAACACAGTCACGTGTGGGTTCAGTCTTAAACTTTTTGTTGTCTTCTGTTTTAACCCTTAATGAAAACTAATTGAGTAGTAGCTGTATAGCTGACCCAGCTAATTTGGGTTGAGGTGCAGTAGTTGATGTTTCGTCTCAGTTGTTATCCTGCTTTCAGTGGGAATATGGGTCCATTTGCCATTCACTTGCTACTTTTTTTGCGCTGAACTGATGGTTTCATTGTGATGGCAGGTCCCTGTTGGTAGGTCCACCCTTGGCCGTATTATGAATGTCATTGGGGAGCCTATTGATGAGAGAGGCGACATTAGTAAGTCCTAAATACTTTATCCCTTGTTTTATTTGTTCCGTGTGAAGAGTTCTGAAAGTTATATCTCTATCTCTGAAAATCGCTGCAGCAACCGATCACTTCTTGCCAATTCATCGTGAAGCTCCTGCCTTTGTTGAGCAGGCAACTGAACAACAAATTCTTGTTACTGGTATCAAGGTATGCTAATCAAATAATTTTATTTAATGTTCTCATATGTATCTCCCTTTCTGAGCATATATTGGTTCCTGAAGTGTAATTTCTACTCAACATTATGACAATGCCAATTTCATTATGGCTGCTTAACTTCTAACCAGGTTGTTGATCTTCTTGCCCCTTACCAAAGGGGAGGAAAGATTGGGCTTTTTGGTGGTGCTGGTGTGGGAAAGACCGTGCTTATTATGGAACTGATTAACAACGTTGCAAAGGCACATGGTTAGTGCTGCTTATGGGGTTTCTTATTATTTCACATGTAAGTCAGTGTGAAACTTATTTGAATGAGGCTCAACTCTTTCAGGTGGTTTCTCCGTCTTTGCTGGTGTTGGTGAACGCACTCGTGAGGGCAACGATTTGTACAGGGAAATGATTGAAAGTGGTGTTATTAAGCTTGGTGAAAAGCAAGTAAGTGTTCTATTTAGTCAGAATTAATTGCTATACCCCTTTAGTCCACAGTGTTGTCCCCTGTTGTTGACATTTTGTCTTATTGGATTGATTAGAGTGAAAGCAAGTGTGCTCTTGTATATGGTCAAATGAATGAGCCCCCTGGTGCTCGTGCCCGTGTTGGCCTTACAGGATTGACTGTGGCTGAGCACTTCAGAGATGCTGAGGGGCAGGATGTGCTTCTCTTTATTGACAACATTTTCAGATTTACCCAGGTTGGCTTGCCTATGACTGCTAAAGTTCTCTTATTTTATATCACTCTACCGTTGCTTACTAGTTGCTTTTGTATCAAAACAGGCTAACTCAGAGGTCTCTGCTTTGCTTGGTCGTATCCCATCTGCTGTCGGTTATCAACCAACTTTGGCTACAGATCTTGGAGGTCTTCAAGAGCGTATCACTACAACCAAGAAAGGTTCTATTACATCTGTCCAGGCTATCTATGTGCCTGCTGATGACTTGACAGATCCTGCCCCTGCAACTACCTTTGCTCACTTGGATGCCACAACTGTGTTGTCCCGTCAAGTATGATGCTGTTTCTTAACTTGAACTATAGCTTTATTTTTCGTCCCTAGTAAAATGCAGTTACAATTTTCTGACTTTGCGTATTTTGGATACCAGATTTCTGAGCTTGGTATTTATCCTGCTGTTGATCCACTTGATTCTACATCTCGTATGCTCTCACCTCACATTTTGGGAGAAGATCATTACAATACTGCTCGTGGGGTACAGAAAGTTCTTCAAAACTACAAGAATCTTCAAGATATTATTGCCATTTTGGGTATGGATGAGCTGAGTGAAGATGATAAGATGACTGTTGCCCGTGCACGTAAGATCCAGAGATTCCTCAGTCAGCCTTTCCATGTTGCCGAAGTTTTCACAGGTGCTCCTGGAAAATATGTTGACTTGAAGGAGAGCATTAACAGTTTCCAGGTAACGAATCTCAATTTGGAATCTTGTTGTAAGATACTGTGGTTGGTTAGAAAAGCATCCTATACTTGCTTAGGTTACCATGGAAACACTTTTTGTTTCACTACACCTTTTGTTACACGTTATTCCTGGTACTGCATAGCCCACCTTCTCAGCAGGTTGTAGTGATGCTTTATGAATTAAATGTTGCTATATGATTTTTTCTTCCTCCCTATTATTTGGTGAAGTGTATCTGAGATGATAACATCCTGCTATGTTGTGCATATTCAGGCACCAATATGCTGATTATTTCGTTTTGTAATTGACTTTTGCAGGGAGTCCTGGATGGGAAATACGATGACCTTTCAGAACAATCATTCTATATGGTCGGTGGAATCGAGGAGGTCATTGCCAAGGCAGAGAAGATTGCCAAGGAATCTGCAGCTTAGATTATTAACTCCAGCAACTTTCTTTCATTATCTTCATCGATAACTACAGAAATAATTTAAGTTTCTGTGACACTTGGATTTTTTCCTGGGAGGACTAAGGGGTCCAAGATTTTCTGGTTTTTGTTTTTATATGCAATCCGGAATTGTGATAGAGAAGACATGGAGCTAAGGCTTACTTGCCAAACACCCACCCTTGACTCTCTGTTATGTCGCATAATAAAGGGGGTAAAACGGCAAACTTGTATATTTTACTTTGAATTCATCTTGAGAATGTTGGTTGCCCAAACTATGAGGGGTTGTCTTTTCAATACTTTCGTCTTGAATACTTACTGGTTTCCAGTTTTTTGCCCGTCGTAATAATGTTTATCTTCTCTAGTCTTTTAGTCGTCATGGTGGTATATTCCCAGTAAATGGATCAATATTCATGTCGAATAGTGAATACTGGTCTCAAAATTGCTCTTTTGCTGATCATTCTTGAGAGATAATGTCGAGGACTTTTTATTGGTAGACTATGCATGCTCAATTGACTGAGAGTTTGAACTCTGGTCGTATGTGTATCCTATCTAAATAGAAACCAAACGCTGGCTAGAGTGGTTTTGACAATAATTTAAAGCTACCTTTTACTTGTACTTAGTTAGGGTCATGTAGGTGGCAGAATATATATGATGCTTACTACCATCATGCTTGGGTATGTAGTTCTTACCCCTATTTTATGAGATAGAGTTCTGGTACGTAGATCTTATTTTCTATTTTATGAGATAGAGTTCTTGATAGATCCTTGAAGACGTAATTCTCAATATCCCATCTTACGAAATAGAGTTCCGATAGATCCTTGAAGATGTAATTCTCAACTATCTACTAAGATTATACTTACCCTTGATAACTTAAAAAAATTCATGTCTTGTTATATTATTTTTCAATACTTTTTCGATCTATTTTTATATTTCTCATACAACCACTTTATCATTATACATCTTGTGCAACTAAAGAGATATTTCCCCCTATTGGACATATATTTGATGTAGTAGATTTCATTTTCCTCTACCTTATCATGAAGTAACACGTGGAAACTACCAATTTATTTTGATTTAAAAATAAGATTCCCACGCCGCCGTATTCTCTTGCCTCTCCACCCTTCTCGGCGGCGCTTTCTAGTTTCTACGATTCTTCCTTCTCACCATATAATTGAAAAAAAAATGTCAATCCTTTCTCTCTCCCTTTCTCCATTTCCAAATCCATCTCTCTCCCATATCAGTTCCCATGCTCCCTCCCGTATCCAATCACTCCACCCTTCTTCATCCATGACCCTCCTCAAACCTCTCCACCACCATCTCCGTCGCCGTCTCTCCATCTCCGCCGCCGCAGCCGTCCGTCAAGACACTAATCTTTGGACAACCGCACCTCTCGTCACCGTTTCACCTGCCGCTGAATCTCTCTTCCACGTCACCATCGACGTGTCCGATTACCCTGACCTAGCTACCTCACACACCAAGGCAGGTCAGTATCTTCAGCTTCGGATTCCTGACGTGGAGAAACCGTCGTTTTTAGCGATTGCATCGCCGCCTTCGCTTGCTGCAGCAAAAGGTGTATTTGAGTTTATTGTGAAAAGTATCTCTGGCTCTACGGCGGAGCTACTATGTGGATTGCAGAAAGGTGATGTTGTGGAGTTGAGTCAGGTTATGGGGAAAGGATTTGATTTGGATCAAATCTCTCCTGCGGAGGAGTATCAGACGGTCGTGATTTTCGCTACCGGATCTGGAATTAGGTAAACTATGACTCGATTGGAAACATTATATTTAAGCTTTATTCTGCACTACTTTCCAAAATGATTTGCTATTCTGTAGTTCCGTTTGTGCTGGAGTATAGAGGAGTATTTTCATTTTGTGTTCAGCTTTGAGATTGTTTGATAGATTTGGTTCAGCGATAAGCTAATATATTCCAGAGTGAGTTTAAATTGAGATGAATGATTTATGGAATAGTTTTTCTCTGTAAGAACCTCTTTTTATGGTTGGTGAGATTATATGGTTAAACTTTTGAAGTAAACTGCATATTCAGTAAGCTGTAAATGAGCTTGGATTGTAGGAAAACTACTTAGAAAAATCTACTAGCTAAGCCTATCGTTAATATGTTCTGCAAACTCAAATTATATCTAGATGCTCTTGCATTTTTCCCGAGTGTAGAGGTGTGAGATGCCGCGTTGACTTTAGATCACATTTCAGTGTTCTTTTGTAGTAGTTTTTTCTAAGTTCTTTTCTAGTTAGCTTCAGTAAGCTGGTTAGAACTTTAGCAACCAATCATTAATCATCATTTGAATGTGATCTTGTGAGTACATAGCTGATTCTATCAAGTTGAAGTTCACCAATGCTAAAAGCTGCAATTTTCAATAGATGGATTGTTGGGTTGTAGAGGTGATCTATTACATAGCTGCAAGCCTACTTCTCCTAATGTGAATGGTTGAACTTTGCATCATGCAGTTTCATCCCTTTCATATTAATATTTGTGTTAGTGAAAGGACGGAAAATATGTTGAGGTTTCATGTTTCTCTTTGAATTAGTTCAGTTTTTCTTTTGCCTGTTGCTCATTCCTTGATCTCAAATCTATTTTTGGCAGCCCAATTAGGTCCCTGATTGAGGCAGGGTTAGGAGCAGACAAGAGATCTGATGTTCGGCTATATTATGGTGCACGGAATTTGAAGAGAATGGCATATCAGGTTTGTTGTTTGCTTGCAACATGTAAACAAATTCTTTCTTCATTGTGGCAGAAATACAAGATAAACATTGTATCTGTTGTCCGATTTCTCTGCCCTTTAACTTTTACAGGATAGGTTTGAAAACTGGGCATCCTCTGGGGTTAAGGTTGTGCCAGTGTTGTCTCAGCCTGATGATGCTTGGACAGGTGAAGACGGCTATGTTCAGGTAATGATTATGTTTACATTGGTATCCTCTTATCATCTTATTTTGGTTTTTTTTGTTACTCAACAATAATAGTTGTTTTACCATCTGCTTTTGCAGGCAGCATTTGCCCGAGCTAAAAACATTTTTAATCCTCAATCCACCGGAGCAGTCCTCTGTGGTCAAAAGCAAATGGCTGAGGTTTGTAGTTTGTTTACTTCAGAAGATTTGCTGTTCCTATCTTGTCTCTTTCCTTGCTCTTTCTGCATTTTGGAGATGTCAATGGTCTCTCTTGTTTTGCACTTTGTTTTTGTTTCACTGCTACTTGACCCCTCATCATTTACTATTTATCTATGAATCAAGAGAGCTGAGATTTTGTGTGAGAATGGTAGAACAGTATTATAAATATAAGATGCCTGGACAAGCTGTATGGTGACCCAGACCTAAAGTGATTACAATAGGAAGATATAAAAGCTTTCCATATGTAATCTAGAACATCAAGAGCTGAGATTCGATCCCATGGATTGTAGAGCAAAAACTAATGTTTGCTTTAAGTCAGTTAAACAGCAGATGAGCATTAGGAAAGCTGATAACTTTGACATTATGGTGCATTAATTAGATCACTACTGCTAAAATAACTCTGCCCAGCAGTAATGCTGACCTAGGGATTCACAACTCCAAAGATATTAATCTTATAGACATCCAATGGATGGGCAAATTTTGATGTTGTAGAATATATTATTAAAAGATGATTAAGAAGGCAAACAGAAGAAGTGATTCTCATCAGTTAATGTGACAATTTGGTGTGGTAGAAGTACTTAATACTTAACGATGACTTTGCCAAATAACATGCTTTCTGGACTTATAAAGTTGGCTGGTTGTAAATCCTATCTGGTGTACTACCAATGCTGTCTCTTGTAAGGAAAGTAATGAAAATAATGCACAATGATCTATCCTTCATTAAACTGTTAAATTCCATAAACACTTTGTGGGTTTACACAATCCATGAGATGCTTTTTGGTAGTTTCTGTAAAAGTTACTGCTTTTCTTCATTAATTTAGTTTCTTCATCTGTTGTGATTCTCATTGTGTTTTACCTCATATTCGGACCATTAATGAAACAAGTAACCACCCTCAAGGGCGACTGAGTTGGTTGAGTAGGGGTTCTCAAGTTCGAAACCTCTTGCATGCTTTCTCGGTCGAGCTCATCGCATGGGGCTTGCAGCCTTGCCTAGTGCGGTACATCTCTTGTGTGGTTTGCTAGCCATTATGCTAGACCGGAGTTCACCCTGTGCGCACTTGAAAATAGTGGCTGCGGATTCCCTTGTCATGAAAATAATAGTAGTAGTCAATAACTTACGAAGAAGAACTTGAAAAGAAAACATTAATTTTGATTGAATAAGAACTCTAATGTGAATTGAGTTCTGCTATAGAGAATTATGAGTTGAGAGCTAAGTTGCGCGGACTCTTCTCTTTCGATGCTGCACCTGTATCGGATTCTCCAAGAATAGACTACTTTTGGGGATCCAACATGCACCCGTTGATATTTTTTAAGAGTCTGAGCAACATATGTTTTAGGATGATAAAATTTGATAAGAGACTTGCTTGGATGTATTTCTATAAAATAGTAGTGTAGAACATAGTGGTTAGATTCTGTTTGTCCATTGATCAAGGTGATTAGTTTGGAAGTCTTGGTGTTTGTATGGGATTAGGCCCATGAGATTTTAACTTTCATTAAGAAAGGTCTACTTCGTAACTTGCTTTAGCAAGTGCATTTTCGCTAAGTGTATATATAGTTTTGGATTGGCATGACCGGGTAGATAAATGCGACTTGTTCCTCCAACTGAAAGTAGGAATAAGAATATCACTTGGATACATTGATTTAATTCATTCACAATATAATTCTGCTTGAAAAGAAGAAGAATAACAAACTTCCCTAGTTTCCTGCCGCATATTTGGAAAAACACAAGCAAGTCATTATCTGCATAAGTCGGCAGCTCCAGCATCCCCCTTAAGTGCAAAGAATTTTAGGTAGCCTAAGAAAGAGGAATGCAATTCTGCAGGCAGCTTATTTTCATCGAACATTTTCAGTAAAACTTAGTGACTTGTTCCTCTAACTGCGAGTTGATTTAGTTTGTGACTGAAATATTAAAACAACATTTATTTTGATGTAGAATTTCTGCAACTTTCACTGTTTAATATACCCAAACTGGTAAAAACAGAGCGTGAGAATCCATAAGCAGGTTATTGTTGTAACATCTTACCTACTTATTGTGAACTGCTTTATTATTTAGGAAGGAGTATTTTCTGTAATTTTTGTTGCCAATCAGTATAATTGTGAAGAACCTGCCTGTTGTTGAAGGGGGTTTAATATTCTTGGTTTATGAGTGCCATGTACTATTTATTACTAGACATGAGTGCAGTAGCTTTCAGTTTAACATAAGCATCAATATGTTTGGATCTTCGGCCCTGATTTACAATTTCTATCCCCTGATTCTTCTTGCAGGAGGTGACTTCTCTTCTTGTAGCAGATGGAGTCTCAACCGAGAAGATTCTGAAGAACTTCTAAACAATTCCAATTTTGGTTCGTCGTGTTGTATTGGTGTCTAGTATAAAATCAATTTATTCGATTTCACCTGCTGGCTTCAAGGTATTTATTCAGCATGGTCAAACAACATAATGTAACAATGTTAGCCATCAGGCTATACAAAGTCCAATGTGGCTCATATATGCATTCAATCAAATTAATTGTTGGATAGACAGCACTAAAGAAGGCAAAGACTATAATACCACTGTTCTGGCTAGTTTTTGTTTATTGAGTAGGGAGGTGCATAACATTTGAAAGCTCAAGATGTTAATTTATGCTATTTTTTTTGTGTTACCATTATAGGAGTTGGGGACTTTCTCAGTTTCAATCAAATATAATGGGCGAAGTAAGTTAAATATATGATTGAAACTAAAAGTACTTATTTTTTGCAGACTTAAAGGATCAAGAAGATTCATCATTTTCTCATAGTTTTGTTTTAGCATTTACTCTTTCAAAAGTTATGGCACATGAAACGTGAGTGGATTATAATAGTTTTTTCTCATGAGAGGATTACTAAGTGTACCTCAATGAGGAATCTCAATGTAGACATGCCATGTTAATTGACAAATCCAAAACAGACTCAAGAGGGTTAATTAAAAAGGCTTGTTCACGACCCTAACTTATTTGGGATTAAGACATTATTGTTGTTGTTTTGTTAGATTGTTTATGATAATTGAAAGAGAGGCATCGATGGAGTCTCAACAATTATAGGTGGCCACAAAAAGTTAAAAGATAATATAATCATCAAAGTCTTGTCAGTCGCTAAAAGTATGTATGAGTGGCAAGTTTAGTCGCCGCTAAAGCTTATAATAGTTGCGACTAAAAGAATGTATTAGTGGCACCTACTATCGCCGCTAAAGGCAAATATAAGATGCAAGTCTATACGTCAGTAAAAGTATGTATTAGTGGCAACTATTGTCGCCGCTAAACCATATAATAGTCGCCACTAAAGGTAAATATATTCTTCGATAAAAGTATGTATTAGTGGCAATTGTTGTAGCCGTTAAATCACATAATAGTCGCCACTAAAGGTAAATTTATTCGTCGGTAAAAGTATGTATTACTGGCAACTTTAGTCGCCGCTAAATCACATAATAGTAGCCACAAAAAGTCAATTTATTCGTCGGTATAAGTATGTATTAGTGGCAACTGTTGCCGCCGCTAAAGAACATAATAGTCGCCACTAAAGGTAAATATATTCGTTGGTAAAAGTATGTATAGTGGCAACTATTATCGTCGCTAAAGCTCATAATAGTCGCCACAAAAGATAAATATATTCGTCGCTAAAAGTGTGCATTAGTGGCAACTACTGTCGCCGCTAAAGTACATAATAGTCGCCACTAAGGTAAATTTATTCGTCGGTAAAAGTATGTTTTTGTGGCATCTGTTGTCGCCGCTAAATCACATAATAGTCGCCACTAAAGGTAAATATATTCGTCCGTAAAAGCGTGGTTTAGTGGCAACTCTTGTCGCCGCTAATGCACATAATAGTCGCCACTAAAGGTAAGGTGCAAGTCTATTCATCGCTAAAAGTATGTATCAGTGGCAACTCTTATCGCCGCGAAAGCTTATAATAGTCGCCACTAAAGTTAAATATGTTCGTCGCTAAAAGTATTATTAGTGGCAGCTTTTGTCGCCGCGAAAGCTCATAGTAGTCGCCACTAAAGTTAAATATATTCGTCGCTAAAAGTATGATTAGTGGCAGCTATTGTCGCCGCGAAAGCTCGTTATAGTCGCCACTAAATGTAAATACCAGATGCAAGTCTTATCTGTCGCTAAAAGCATGTAGTAGTGGCAACTACTGTCGCCACGAAAGATAAATATTAGATGATAGTTGTTGTGCTAATTAGTCGCTTAAATTATGTATTAGTGGCAACTATTGTCGCCGCCAAAGCTCATTATAATCGCCACGAAAGGTAAAATTAGATGCAAATCTATTCGTTTGTAGACAGATATATGTTCACCTAAAGCATATACTTTTGTTTTTTTCTTCTTTAGCATAAGGTTTGTCTCCTACTACTGAATCATAAGCATCTAGATTTTTTAATTATTAGTAACGATGAGATCTATTATCACTTTTTGCATGTCCTCTAAAATTTAATATAGCTGCAACTTCTCCCAATTTTTGGCCTACCATACTATTCGTTATATAAATAGGTACAAGTGGCAAGTATAGTCGCCGCTAAAGCTTATGTTTGTCTCCCAAATAACATTATTGGCAATTGTAGATGCTGCTAAAGCTTATATATTGCCACTCAAAAGTTGGTAACTGTGGCA
>JAJOOF010019461.1:0-11705 GCA_029582545.1 Solanum lignicaule | reverse complement strand
CAAGTTGAGTAAAGAGTAAAGAGTAAAGTTTGAAGTTCATTTCTTCAAAAGTATATGGGGACTAAGTATTCCCAAAGAGATTTAAAATGTTTTCACATTTAAATAAGAACGGAAACTGAGATTTCCAAAGAGCCTCCGGGCTAGTTTGCAGGAAAGAGTAATAGCTTTCTAAATGAAGTAAGAAGGGAAACTTTGATTTCCAAGATAGCCCTTGAGCTAAGTTTTTGAGCACTAATCTCAAATCACAGACGAAGTATGTTTTAAAAACATAAGAGCTAGTATATTTTGGGAGTAGTATTGAGCACCGAATTGGGGGAGCGTTCAAAGAACCCACAGCCCCCATAGAACCATGTAGCCATCATGGGTAGAAGAGGTTCATACTTTTGAGATGAATCCTTTACAAGATAGACTAGTGGATCCATTAGGCAGTTCAAGTTCTATACCTTTGGCCGGGTATGGGATGCTCAGGCAGCGTGAGGTTGATCGATGTATCATCACTATAGCTCTTATGTGATGGTTGTCGGTTAGAGAAACTCCCACAACAGTTATTGTATTTCTATATACATCAGTTCATTTGTATTTCTACATACATCTCAGATTTATTGTATCTTTGCATACACACAGATTTTATAGCATGTTTTAAACAACTTTTCTTTATACTGCACTTGCTGTAAATTGCTTTATATTGGAGTGAATCAGTCAGGTTGAGTTGAGTGAGCCAGGTAAGTTATTCAGTTTCTTTCAGATTCCTTCTAGCCTATGTGTGGTTTAGCAATCCAACTCGCATACTCGTACATTCAATGTATTGATGCCAGTTGGACTGCATCTTTTTATGATGCAGACGCTGGTAACCAGGATCAGCATCCAGCACCTCGTTGATCCAGTTGAGCAGCTCAGAGTCAGTGGTGAGCCTCCTTGCATTCCGTAGGACTCTTTTATTCGCTTTCAGTCTTTCATTTATTAGGATGTTGTGGGGTTTGTCCCAACATCCATCTTAGTATGTTAGAGGCTTCATAGACAGTCATATAGTTAGTAGTTATGATGTCTTTCTTTATCTTTCAGATGTGGTTTAAGACTTAATTGCCATTTTGGCCAACTTATTATTCTTCAAGTTATTATTTGAGACCGTTTCATTGAGTTAAGTCTTCCGCTGAGTTAAGTAAGCCAGCCCAAGGGTTCGCTTGGGGCCAGAAATGGTCTCCGAGTGCCAGTCCCGCCCAGGGTGTAGGCTCGGGGCGTGACATATTTATTGTTGTATGCTATCAAATATAATACAATCCACAAGCAATTTTCTCAAAAAGTATATGAAGAAACTTGTAAAAAGGGACAAAAGAGAAGATACATTTTCAATCATTCTCACTGAAATTTTTTAACAGAGTTAAAAAAAAAAGTTACAAAAATAGCAAATAGAAATTTCCAGGGATACATGAATCACTATGACTTACGGTAAAAGATTAAGCTTCATAAAATAAGAGGAAGAAATCTTTAAGAAATGGAACACACTTCATAAGAAGCTTAATTAATAAATGTATATGGATTTGACTATCTTATTGCAAACAAACCTAAAAATAATAGTGGCAGAAATAAAAGATTTGTTTAATAAAGAACTAAATGTACTGAATTCAACCATTTCAAAAGTGTTATGAGTTGTGGGCGGAGAGGTTCAAGAGTAATAATGTCGCATTGCAATTAAAATCAATTTTCATTGTTTATATGAAGAAACATGTTGAAAGGGACAAAAGAGAAGATCAATTTTCAATCATCCTTGCTGAAATTTTTTAACAAAGGTAAAAGAAAGTCTCCAAGATAGAAAAAAGGAATTGCCATTGTTACATGAATCACTATGACTTATAGTAAAGATTAAACTCCATGAAATTAGAGGAAGAAAACTTTGAAGAATGAAACAAACTTCAAAAGAAGCTTAATTATTGAAATTGAATTTGACTACCCTATAGCGGAAAAAAAAAAACCTACAAATAATAGTGACAGGAAATCCCTCTATTTATAGACAACAAATGATAGTGTGAACAAATTCTTGTTGTGCCTTGTCGAAAGGGTCACAACTCATTGGAAAAGTTACAACTGTTCGGAAAGGTCACAACGTTTCATAAAAGTCATATTTTTTCATAAAAGTTGCAACTCTTCATAAAAATAACTACTTTTCATACAAGTTACAACTTTTTAGAAAAGTCGTAACTTTTCATAAAAGTCACTACTTTTCATTAAAGTCACAACTTTTCATGAAAGGGGAAGGCTAGTTTTGTAAATAAATAAATTAAAAGGGAATTTTTGTTTATGGTGGCGCCACGTAGGCGGGCCTAAGGTTCTCTTTTATGTATATATATATATATGATATGATATGATTATTTAATTTCAATTACACGGATTTCCAATCAATTCTATATGAACCCATGCACTAATGATATTTTTTTACTATGAACCCAGATTGCATGAATTGGAAGAAAACTATGAATTAATGAATGATGCTTGTATGAACGTATGCATGATTTATTTTCATGACCCAAAGTACACCGTAGACGTGACGTGGCATACAAAACCTAAAGAGACCTTACACAAGCCACTTAGCATACATCATACAAGATAATAGAACTTAAAGAGTTCAAAAGATAGCATTTCATATTTCAAAAGCGCTTTTGAATCAAAAAAGAAGTCTAACATTTGTTTCAATAAGCCATCTAATACATCATAACGAAAGTTATTGGGACGTAACCCATACATCACATACAAAGTCTGAAAAATGAAAATGACATAAAGCTATAAAATGACATCGTCCTCGAAGTATGAGAACTCACCAAGTCTTCACATCTCTAATGCAATCAAATAGCCACGAACAGAAGGATAAAAATCATCAGGCCCTGCATTAGTAAAACAATGTAGGCACAAGTATGCATTAGTACTTGGAATATACTAAGAATGAGGGGAATGCAATAAAATATAAGACGTGATCATAATGGGACATAATCGAAAAACATGAAATGCATGACCAAGTTAAAACAAAGTAAAATTATTTAAGAAGATTCATAAATCATGAACATAGACATTGCATATTAAATCACAAAAGGAAGATTCTTTAAGCATGATTTATTAACTTAGTTTATTTGGTGGGAAGTTTATCATAAACCGACATATAGACCATGTGAGCTATAACATGGAAACTAGTGTCTACCCCACAACAAAAACGGGTGTCCTCACTTGCCAAGTTAAGAACCAAAAATTTGAGATAAAGTGGATCCACTAGTTAATGTATATCTAAGACAAATCATTCTATGGTGGCACATAGTAATGGGATAACAAGATTGCTACTAGAATCCTGGCTTCAAGCTATGGGAGAGCGTCCATCTCAATACGCTCTCAGTGCTAAGCATAAATCCCATAGAATAGTCATTAATCTTATTAATTTTATCCTCCATGGAAAAGTACAATTAAGATACTAATCCAAGCTATAAACATCATAGGGTAACTCCTTAGACCACGCCTGAGAAAACCTTTCACCATCTATGATCTTTTCATAATAGCTTTTTGAGATTCATAGTCATTAACTTCATGCTAGAAGTGTCCTACTACTAATGAAAATTGTTTTGAAAGCGTGATAAATAATCATTGATGGCATATCTGGATCCCATACTAATCAAGACCCAATTTAGGAAAATAGCTTGAAAAACATTGAGGAAAAATCTAGATGTCATTTATGTCATGTGGCCAAGCTTCATAGAACATAGAAATACCTTCATCTATATTCTTACTTGAGTCATAAACATTGCTTTCATAAAAAATATACATAGATTCAAGCTTCTTCATAAATTCATGTAAGCTAGGGTTCATAGTTAAAATTCATAGATCAATGCATGGGTTCATATGAAATTAGTTGAAAAGCATGTAAATAAGTCCAAATCATCTAAATAAGATTATAATAAAGCAACTGCATTCATACAAATAGAACCAATGAGGAATTGAGTAAAAACGTAATCAAATCGTGTATAATTGAATTGGAGAATTGAAGAAATTATGGGTTCGTAATGGATGATTAGAACCCATTTATGAACTCCCTACATACCTTGATTGAAGCCTTAGTAATAATGAAAAAGGAAACTTGAACTTGAAGAACCGTAGCTTCTTCTTCCTTGATCTAGAGAAAAGATTTTTTTTAGGAGAAAACATTAGAGAGAATTTAGGAATTTGAGAGAATTCATAAGTTGGGGGAAATTTCTAAGGGTTAAGGGTATTTATAGGTTTTAGATTTAGGGACTAAAATGATGTAGTATTAGGTTAGAATAATTAGGAAAAGACCCAAAAACCCTTAAAATAAAAATGTCGAGCCTCAGCTACGGTTCAGACCTACGGTCAGTAGGTTCTACTACAGACCGTCCTAGTCAACCATAGATAAGGTTCAAAGACTTGAATTTGGACTATCCATCGATGGGGGCCATGTACATTTGCTAGATCTATCTATGGACTGTACATGGCCACCGTAGGTCCTAAAAAATTTCCCAAAAGTTATTGTTCATTTCCATTGTACCTACGGATGCCATCTACGGTTAGTAGATGCTTCTATGAACCGTAGGGGGGGAGATATAGGTCACACCTGCAACCTAAGAACTACAATTTTCATTCCTTTATATTCAGAGGTTTTAAAATATCTCCCATATGGAATATTGGTCCTCAAATGGGACTCAACCTAGCATGAATAGAGTAGGAGAGAAACTAACAGCCCAACATGAATGCAATTTCATCAAAATGAACATAATAAATGAAGAATATTAACTTCAAGATAAAATATACTTTTAAAACATCTTTTCATAAACTTATTTGCGAAGCTAATACAAATGCACATCACCATGAAGCAATCAATGGAGCTAAATCAAATTCTCAAAAATATGATTTTTCATGAGCATGCATACATGAGGAAAAAACAGAATGACTAAGAACGCAAGAATCCTAATGAGTGAACATGAGGGGCTAATCCTCAAACTAGACCCGAAGATGAAGGAAAGAGATAGGGTTACTAAGACATGACACCGCCTCCAGTCTTTCACATACCATCCCAAAGAAAGGATGCTTTCAAACAATTTAATTAGTACCTCACACATACAAACCATGAAACAAGCACCATCTTTCCCTAGGGAGCAAACATCACTAGTCTTTTGAATCCATCTCCCTCAATCCAAGCATAGCACCTAAGTCGTAACAACCACAGAACCATTGATACAAGTAAACACTTAAGGAAGTTCCACCAAGATTTCAAGGTCAACTTCAAACAGATTTACCACACATGGAGTCTTACCATGTCCAGTGAAACACCCAACATCAAGCAATGCATAACCACAAGCTAAAAGATCATAACTTACCAATTACTGGATCCAGGGAATCCTCGTGATTTTGTCGAGTTTGATCCTGCCTACCATCCCTTCCCTTAGAAGTAATACATGGGCAATCTCTCATCTTTTGACCACTCTTTCCACACCCAAAGCATGTATTTAAACCGGCTAGAGACTCATCCCTATGTCTTCTTCCACACTCCCGACACTTGGATACCATTTGGTCATTAGAATCATTACCTTGAGACCAATTACCTTTATTGCACCTTGAATGTAAGAAATTACCATTTTCCCTTCTTGTCCTCTTATAATCCCTAGTTTTCTCCTTAAGCTTCTCTTTTTCTATTTGTTGTACCTGAACCATCAAACGGGATACATCCATCTCTTTAGCAAGCATGGTGGTTAGGAATTCTTTGACTACCAAGTTGGAAGCACCCGACACAAACTTACTCATCCTTGCCCTTTAATCGACAACCATAGTAGTTGGAGCGTATTTGGACAATTGGATGAATTTCAAAGCATACTTCTTCGCACTTATATTCCCTTGATGAAGATTAATGAACTCAAGCACCTTTACCTCCTTTATCTCAAGGGGAAAGAAACCTTAAATATCACCCAACCAATAGGACCCATATCTATTGCCCTCTCTTCCTTCCATTGGTTAAACCAAATTGCTCCCTTAACTTTATAAGCGGCCAATTCCACCTTTTCAACTGAAGTGATACCCATGATTCCCACTATCTTATAAACCTCATAAATTAACTCTTGAGGATCTTCCTCAACTTAAGACCCATAAAATTCTTGAGGATTCATTCTAGTAAAGTCCCTCACCCTTGTTGCCGCTGTACCCATCCTTGGGTTCACGAGATCCACAACCTTTCTGTTTTCTTGAGCGATCATAACTTAGGCCAATGCATGAAATACGGCTCAAAACTCATCGTTAGTCACTTGCTCGACAAAAGGGTCGACCGATACTTGGGGAACCTTGGGCTCCACATTTTCATGAACATTCCTTCTTATAAGATTCCTTCATGGAGGCATATTCTGAAAAGCATAAACAGGGATTACGAAGGGAGGAACTTTGGAGAGATAAACTGTATGGCATGACTTTAAAGTAAAGGAAGAAGTGGAGTTTCCTAAAGATCTTATAGCCTCCCATTCATAAATGTGAAGCGCTTCACAATTATGAATAAGAATCTATTCTACGTGGCTTATGAGACATCCTAGAGCCTTTCTAAACCTTGTGCTCTGAAAACTGAATTTGTCACAGTCGAAAGTACACCTTTGATGTGACATGACATATAAGACCCCAGAGGACTTACGCAATCCACTTAGCAAACATCATATAAGATAATAAAATTTAAAGAGTTCAAATGATAGCATTTCATATTTCAAAAGAGTTGTTGAATCAAAGCTGAAGTCTAACATTTGGCTCAATAATCTATCTAATACATCATAAGGAAAGTAATTGGGACGTAACTAATACATCACATACAAAGTCTGAAAAATAGAAATGACATAAAGGTACAAAAGTGACATCGTCCTCGAAGTATGAGGGCTTACTAGACCTTGATATCTCTAATGCAATCATCTAGCCATGAACGGAAGGATAAGAATTGTCAGGCCATACATTCGTGAAATAATGTAGACACAAGTATGCATTAGTACAGAGAATGCACTAAGTATGAGGGGAATGCAATAAAGCATAAGATGTGATCATAAAGGGAGATAACAAAAAAACATGAAATGCATCACCAAATTTAGACATAGTAAAATCATAAATCAAGAACATGGAAATTTATCTTTAAATCATAAAAGGAAGCTTAATAAAATATTAGTTATTAACTTAGTTCATTTTGTGGGAATTTTACCATTAACCGACTGATAGACCATGCGAGCTATAAAATGGAATCTAGTGTCTACCCTACACCAAAAAGGGGTGTCCTCACTTACCAAGGTAAGAACCAGAAATTTGAGCTAAAGTGGATCTACTAGCTAATGTATATCTAAGCCAATCATCCTATGGTGGAACATAGTTATGGGATAAGGAGATTGCTACTAGAGACTTGGCCTCAACCTACGAAAAGCTTCCATCTCAATATCCTTCTGGTACTAAGCATAAATCCCACAGAATAGTCATTAATCTTATTCATTTTTATCATCCATGGAAAAGTACAATTAAGATACTAATCCAAGCTAGAAACAACATATGGTAGCTCCTTAGACCATGTGTGAGAAAACATTTCATCATCCATGATCTTTCCATGATAGGCCCATAATCGTTAACTTCATGCTAGAAATGCCTTACTACTAATGGAAATAGTTATGAAAGTGTGATCTATAATCATTGATGGCATATCCAAATACCACTCTAATCAAGACCTAATTTGGGAAAATAGCCCAAAAAGCATTGACGGCAAATCTAGATGCCATTCATGTAATGTGGACAAGCTTCATATAATATATAGATATGTTAATTGGTAATATTACTTGATTCATAAACATTGCTTTTATAAAAACATGCATAATTTCATAAAAATATATTCATAGATTCAAGAATCTTCATAAATTCATGTAAGTTAGGGTTCATAGTCAAAATTCACAGATCAATGCATGGGTTCACATGGAATTAGTTGAAAAGCATGTAATTAAGTTCAACTCATCAAAAATCAGATCATAATAAAACAATTAAATCTATACAAATAGATCCCACGAGGAATTGAGTGGAAACCTAATCAAGTCTTGGGAAATTGAATTGGAGAATTCAAGAAACTTTGGGGGCTTAATGGGTGATTGAAACCCATTGATTAACTCCATACGTACCTTGATTTAATCCCTAAGCAAAGATGAAGAAAGGAGACTTGAACTTGAAGAACTCTAGCTTTTTCTTCCTTGATCTAGAGAAAAGATTTATTTTTTGGAGAAAACATTGGAGAGACTGTAGGAATTTGAGCGAATAAATAAGTTGGGGGAAATTTCTAAGGATGAAGGGTATTTATAGGGTTTAGATTTAGAGGTAAAATGATGTAGTATTGGGTTAGAATAATTAGGAAAACACCCAAAAGTTCTTAAAATAAAATTGTCGAGCCTCACCTATGATTTTGACCTACGGTCCATAGGTCCTACTACGGATCGTCTTGGTCGGTCGTAGGTAATGTTCAAGGACATGAATTTGGACTATCCATCGATGGGGCCCATGTACGGTTGTTAGGTATACCTACGAACCATACATGGCCACCGTAGGTCCTAAAAATTTCCCCAAATTTTTTTGTTCATTTCCATTGTACCTATGGATGCCATCTACGGTAAGTAGATGCTTCTACAAACCGTAGGTAAGAGCCGTAGGTCACACTTTCAACCCAAAAACAACATTTTTTTTCATTCGTTTAGATTCTTAGGTGTTACATTTATGAAAAAGGATTATTTATGATCTTGGGTTCTTTAAGATTAGCATCAATTAGGTTGTGAAAGGTTTTCTCACATTAAGGGATCATGGTTTGGTGAAAGGTTTTTTCACTCATGCATGATTCAAGATCTAAGGAGCTATTCAATGATGTTTTTATCTTGGATTAGTAACTTAATTGTGTTTTCCACGGATGATGATATGCTTATATTTATAACTAATTCCGTTGTGATTTTACTTAACATCGAGAGTATATTGAGATGGAGGCTCTCCTGTTAGTAGTGGTTGAGTCTCTAGTAGCAATCTCCTTGTCCCTAACAACGTGCCCCTAGGCTGTCTTAAGTCTCACAACTATTGGATCCACACAAGCTAGAAGTTAAGGTAATTTCCTTGGCAACTAGGGACATATCTTTTTGGTGTGAAAGCAAGACACCAGATTTCATGTTATAGCTCACATGGTCTATGTCGGTTAATAGTAAATACTCGAAAAAATGAACTAAGTGATTCCTATTTGTTTTAAGAAGTTTTCTTTATTAATTCAAGATGTACTAACCATGTTCATGATCTACGGTCCTTCTTAAATTTTGTTACTATGTTTAGCTTGCTCAAGCATTTCATGTTTTCGATTATATCCCCTTATTATCATGTTTACGTTTTTATGTATATTCCTCATTCTTATTACATTCATTTACTAATGCATACTTGTGTCTACATTGTTTCACTAATGTAGGGCTTCATGACTCTTCTCCCTCCATTCGTGTCTAGTTGATCACTTTATAGATTTGAATACTTTGTGTGTTCTCATACTATGAGGACAGTGTAACCTTTATTTCTTTCTTATGTCTCTTAGGCTCGAATATTGTACGTGGTGTACGAGTTACGTTTTGACCACTCCTTTTGATGTAATAGATGGCTTGTCAAGACTATGTTAGACTTCCACTTTTAAATTTCAAACTTTTTTATTCATATGAGACTCTTTGCTTTTATCTATTATATTGTGTCTATGTATGTCAAGTGGCTTGTGTAGGGTCTCTCGGTGTCTCACCCTTCATGTCTCGCCTAAGGTGTATTTTGGGTCTTGATAGCTGACCATCGTGATTGCGGAGGTTAGAACTCTCAATCACAATGACCAAAGAAGGTCAACTCAGTCAACCATTCATTGCTATCGCGACCATGATGCATAAGGGATCAGGTCCTCAAAAAAGTCACCAAGGGCCTGTGAACACTAACGGTAAAATTACCTACACTAGCTGATGCACATCAACTGGTTTTGGCAAGTTTTAAATCTCCGGTGGAGTGTTCAGAATTTGTTCGGAATCCCGTGCACTCAAATGAGATATGCTACCCTGCAAAATTCTTTTTTCCAGACTCAATGAAGCAGTTTAAACTTCCATACGATGTCATCTTCGCAAAAAGTGGGTCCCACACCCAAACTATATATTAAGCCAAAACCCACAGAGGGGTGGGAATAGACCTGAGAACCTCGGGATCTGCAGAAGGGCCGTTCTAAACACAATTCAATATTTTAAAGCTAACCGTGCTGACGGTATTTTAATCCATGCCATTCATTCCACTAGCCTAATATTACCCTTTCGGAGCTGATGAAACCGTCATAATTGGATTCTAAGGTCGCCTTCCAGAACCTTTGATCAAAATCAACCGTTCAACGTTAAAAAAAACTCCAAAACATATAAATTCCTATAAAAACCAAAAGAACAATTATGGGACCAAATTTTCAGTCCCGTAAGTTATAAATGACTTCGGCTCACTATAGGAACACTCTAAACGACGAGCATAAGTCATCAACAAAGAAATGACCTAGACAGAGTTGGTGAGTACCCTTGATTTAACCGGAAATAATATAATAATGGGTCTATAAAGGGTAGGATGAATTGTTTGAGGATGTAAAAAGGTTTTTAAGTGTGAGGTGGTGATCAAGAGTGAAATTACGCATTCAAACACCATAGCTTACCCTATGTTTTAGCCACATTTTGAGTGTAGTCCGGTGAATATTCATGTGTTTAGTGATTATATGTTGTCATGAGTTAATAGATATGATTAGGTTGATTTTAGGCCAAAAATAGCAAGAAAAGTCCCATACGATGGATTGGAACACAAAGCGCAATAATCCAGACTAAGATGAAGAAAGAATAGATGCAAGAAGGACTCAAAGATAGGCCTCACACCGTACCTATACAAGAATTGAACTATAGAGATTCAAAAAAATAGGCTGGATTTGAGAAATGGACCCTGTGATGTGAGGTAGTCCCTCTCACAATGAGTCATGCCTTCTAACCACCTTATTTATTGGAATGGGTATGACCCAGCCAATTTAAAGTCCAATCGAGATTAAGATTTTGACACTATTATAATATATATGTCTTTTGAAAACACATCTAGGGTTATGAAGTATTTCTAAGGGTTTGGATTTACTACAAGATATTAGAATTAATTGTTCTTAGTTTTCAGGTTTTACTTTCTAGTTTTAGTAGATTATTGTTGAATGAAAAAGATTATCTTGCGAGAGTTGAATTAATCAAAGGTTCATATTACTTTCTATTGTATTAATGCTATCTATTAGTTTAAATTACTATAGTTATTATTTATTGCTAGTTATAAGTATATAAACTCATAATTAGGGTTATGGAACTTAGAGTAGGGATGACGACAATAAATTATTTACAATAAATATCATTCTTATGAAGGGGTGATGATTGTGTATTAAGTTCCTTTCGCAATGGAAGTTTCTTTAAATAGTCGACAACAATAAAAAGAACTTGGATCTATTCTAACTTGTTCGACAAAAGAAGTTAAGATTAGGAAAAATGATCATTACTAGGGATTTGGTGCTAGGTGCCAACCACCATCTAATAACTTAAGCTCGAGAGATGATAGTTTATCTGAGACTTTTGATGAATGGACAAATTTACTCGACACCCAAGTGCATTTGTTAGTTTTGCACAATA
>JAJOOF010019460.1:0-18438 GCA_029582545.1 Solanum lignicaule | reverse complement strand
ATATATATATATATATATATATATATATATATATATATATGTTATCATCATCATCATTATTATAGTTAAATGTGGAGAGCCAAAATTGGATGTCAACAATACAATTACATAGACATTACATATATACGCTACTTTCAAAATTGTTACGTTACTCCCATAAATTATATATTAATGCATTACGCAAAATGAACATTTTTGTGCATTCTTATATTTAATTTTCATCATATGTATTGTATTTTAAATTAAAAGTTTCATCTTATCATATAAACTAGTAAACTTGGCCGCGCTTCGCGCGGTCCTTAGTAACCCTTTTCAAAAAAATGATGAACAACTTTTTACTTTTTACTTCAAAATTCTTTTGTAAAAAGAATTCAAAATATAATTTGTATTCATATAAATTACGATTTGAGATCAAGACCTTGTTGTTCGTTAGTAATAACTCATACATATATCAAACGGTAAATAAATTAAGCACCAATTATTTTAATATTGATCTTCACCTTTACACTTTGATGTTTTTATTGTTTAGTTATTTATTAACCATTTTAGTTATATGAATATAACAACGTCAAGCATGAAATGAGTATTTTTCTTTTTATCGGACATCATTTCAAAAAGAAAGGCACAATCTTTCCAAGATAATGGGAGGAACAAACTAATTAAAATAAATAGACTTGATTCACAATTAAATTTTAGGAAAATGACATAATAAGATGAATATGTCTACTAAAGAAAACTAAAGGAAAAACATTTATAAATACATAAAGAATTTTATCTTGGTCATGTCTTTTTGATGTAATATACCATAAATACAATAAATTACAGTTGAAAATAAAATGGCAAAAATGAATAAACAATTCTCTAGGCTGAGGCGCGGATATCTCGCTCTCTTTAAGGAGATTCAAGCCCACTGTGGCATAATCTACACCGATCCAGCAGTAATACTCTTGACTTGTCCCCTCCAGGATACAACATCCCAACAACGTCGTACAACTCAAGCAACTCCGAATTAGTTGAAGAGTCCAAAGCTCCACAAAAAGAACACATTCCTTCGACATATAATAGTCTCTTTTGTATAGTGAATATAGTTGAAGACTTCGAATATTTTCTTTGTCTCAACTCTCTCTTTCACTACACTAACCTCAAGATAAACTTCTCATCTTTCTTACATTATTTCACTTCTACTTGGGATCCTTCACAAAGGAAGAAACACCACTATTTATAGGTGAAGACGTCTTCCATATAATCAATGGGTAGAATGAGGGTAGTAATGTGGGTAGATGTTACATGAGTTACAAGAAACTAATGGTCATATGAGTTACAAGAAACTAATGACCATGAGAGTTACAAGAACTAATGGTCATATGAGTTACAAGACACTAATGACCATGAGAGTTACAAAAAGTAATGGTCATATAAGTTACAACAACCAATAGTCATCTTCTACCACAATTTATACCCACTAACATATGCACTTAGTATTTTATTTTACTAATAAAATGCATATACACCAACATGTCTAATTGAGTTCCTTGAAATATCATCTAAGCCCAAATTAACTTATTGGAAACAATGAGGAGAGGAAATATGAAAAAATATAAATTTAAACACTTCTAACATTTAAATAAAATAAATAAAAATTTTATTATGGCAATAGTTAATGCACTCTTAATTAGTAACACCTTTCTTTTTCTTAATTTATATAGAAATTCATTAAAGAGTACTATTTGAATTCTTAAAATTTGTTGAATGAACAAAATTAAAGGAAGAGAAATGCTCAATCTATTTTTTTTATTAGATATCAACATTATTAAAATGATTGTCCCAAAATATTTATCATTAGCAAAATCAAATTAAAATTAATTTATTTTTCATTTTGCCTCTAAAAACAATTATTTAGTAAAAGAATTCTTCTTGTTTATAATTTCTTAAAGAATTTGTAAAAGAGAAATGTGACAACTTATATGGGATGAATAGAATAAACAATATCAACAAAAAGATTATTAGACAACTCACCTTAGGCATTTTTATTAAAATGAAGGAAATGAATGGAAAAAAACAAAAACAAAATGAAGATCATTATATATTAAAAATATAATTGAAAATGAACCCATGTATAAATTTGATTACAAAATATTTAAAACATTTTCATATAAATAATAGGTTAAATAATATATTTTTATTTATCTAAATTATACAATATGTTATTTTTGTGCAAACCTTGTCAAATTAAATATTATAGTTAATCACAGTTAATATCATTTTTGTATTTTTACAACTAATTAACCACTATATTAATTACAATAATAATCTTAGTACTATATTTCATAATTAAACATAAACGTATATGAATTAATAAATTAAGAATTGAATGACATGAAACGAATGATGGAGCAATATAAATTAAAAAAAAGGCAAACTAATAGAAAGAAAATAAGGTAAATAATACATACTTCTCCCAATTAATTTCGCTAGACAAATAACTTCCCAGTCTTCGTTAGATTCCTAAATTTTCAAAACAATTAAATTATCGACTCAAAATTTTAATTGCCACTGTAAGTTTTGGGTCGTGGATCACCCATGTGAACTGACCCGATCCAATCTTATTTGCCCTATCCAATTAATTAATTAATTAATTATATGAATAATTTCCTTTAAAAGGATAAGGCAGAACAATTACATTATAACTATTCAACCTCCCCTTAAAAAACTCCTAGTGGGAGTAACTTTTAAGGAACGTGGAACATGAAAAAGAGGAAAGAAAAACGTGAGAAACAGAAAACAAAAACTAGCAATCAATAAAGAAACATAGAAGTGAGTTTCTTACACAAATCAATCAACACTCTAAGAAGATTCTTAGTTTCTGAACAAAGACCGATCTTTGTTTCCTTGAGATTCAAAGAGTGATCTGCAGCAATTTCTTTTGACAACAAAATCAACAACAAATATTTCCGCTGCAAGTTACAAGGTACACACCTTGTTGTTATTTTTACCTTTAAAATTCCTTCATTGGTATCAGAGTCATCGTTAATTGATCCTATTATGCGCTGCTTCCTTGTGTACTCACTGTGTATGTTGAAAAGAAAATTTGTGATATTTTTTTTTGAAAATCAGTGAATAGAAAAAATTGGAATATGTTAAGTTTTTTTTTTTGGCTATTTGATTGTGGAATAATTATATGGTAAATAGGATTCAAAATCCTATTTGATTCTGACTCATATGGTAAATAGGATTCCTTTTTCCTATTAAGAAAGAAATTCTGTATTTTTTTTGAAAAATTGCTTCTGTTTGTAGCAATCTAAAAATTAGTTGTACAATAATTTTGGTCAAAACTTATTTTTTTATGATCTTCTCGTTAGTAGCTTTCCGAAAATATATTATAATAAAAAAATGGATTGAAAACGAGTGAGATATGAATTTTTGAAAGTTGACTATTTTTTTGACTGTTTTTCGGAAAAAACTGCTTCTGTTTGTAGCGATCAGAAAATTGGGTGTACAGTTTTTTGGTTCGAAACATAACTTCATGATCTAATCGTTTGTAGATTTCCGAAAATATATTATAATAGAAAAACATATTTAAAACGAGTGAGATATGAATTTTTTAAGTTGGGCTGAAAAAAAAAACCAAAAACGTTTGTTTAAGTATTTTTTTTTTTGGATGAGATTTGTGTCCTATTTAGGATTTTTTTTTGGAAAAAGAATATGTGTCCTTTTAGGATCTTATTGATCTTGTGTATTGGTTTAGTTCTTATATTCCTTAAGCAGCTGCTTACCTTTTACGAGAAATTTGTGACATATGTTGTCGCGTTAAATGGTATTAACCATATTTCTGTTTTGTTCCCATTTCATATATGGATGAACGGGAACATGCTCAAATTAGTCCAAGTGGGAGTTCTCAAAGTCGAGCAAAAGGACGAGGTAGAAGAGCAAGCTGCCATAATACATGTTTTCAAGGGTGTGAAATCGTATGGATTGGTGTCCCAAAGGCGACACAAAATCTGTTAAGGAATGAAAGGACCATTCGAAGGAAAAGATAAAAAGATCTAAGAGAGTTTATGTCTTTGAAGATGGATCCTCTTGACTCTTTAATAGACTTCCTCAGAACCTTTGTCATGAAATTTGAAGAGGTTAATGAAAGTGACATTCGAGTTACAAAGAGGGAATGATACAATGTTTTGTATCATTCCTTGTCAGAATACTGGAAGAATGAACTAAATGAAACTAGTATCGAAATTGGGGATAATGAAGAATTATGGGTTTATACGGTAAAAATAGGAGTTAAGTGGGTAAAACTTCACAACATAATCATTTTTTAGTTTTGGCTTTTGTTGTTTTTTTCTTTACAAACTTTGTAGTGAACATCTTTGATTGTGCTTTAATATGAATGTTTGAGTTTTATCCTCTTTTGTTTTGGATAAGTGGATTATTATTCTATTGCACAATGTCATATGGTGTTTGATTATTAGACATGCAAATCTGTGTGATTATAGTCTAAAATTAATTAGTGTACACATTAAGAAGTTAGTTTCAAAAGTTAAATATTTAATTCGTAGATGATGATTGGATGCTTACGTGTCTTTTCGATTTTACATTTAAATATGAAACCTTAATGAGAATTGATTTTCTTGAATGTGTATGTCACATGCATAATTGATTAAAAGATCTTGCCTGATTATATCTCATAACAGACATGGCATCAAAAAGTATCATTGCTGACTTAAACAAAAATGAAAAATTTAACGGTGACAATTACGACATCTGGAGTCGTAAAATATGGTATGTATTGAAAGAGCAAAATGCTCTGAAAGGTATAAATCATGTTTTGAATCAACCAGAAGAGGGTAATACCGCACAACACAGAAGGGATCTTGAAGCTTAAAAAGCTTGGAATAAAGCTAATTCCACTGCAGGTGGAATAATGGTTAGTTCTGTGGTTGATGACCACATACATGAATGTGAGGAATTTCCAACTGCTCATGCTATGTGGGCACATCTGCGAGGAACATATGGGGGTACGTCTGTTACCCGCCTCCGACAATTGAGTATCAAATTTGACACTTACAAAAAACGGCATGATCAAGATATAAAACAACATCTTAGGGTGATGTCAAACATGATAGCTCAACTCAAGAGTGCTGGCCATGTTCTTTCAGATGAGCAACAAGTTCAGGCAGTGATTCGGTCTCTTCCCAATAATTGGGAACATTTGAAGGTTAACTTGACCCATAATGACAATATCAAAACTTTTTCTAATGTTGCACGCCATGTTGAACTTGAAGATGAGTGCCTTGGTGCTGCTAAAGCTGCTTCTAATGCCTTTGTGGCTGAGTCAAGTGGTACAAAATCTTCAGGCTTCAAGTGCAAGAAAAATTGGAAAAGAAATGAGAAAGATAAAGATACTAGAGAAGGACCATGTAAGAAAAAGAAGATGCCAAATTCCAAGAAAGAAAAATGTTTTTTCAAGAAGAGAGACAAGAGCAAAATGAAGTTCTACAATTGCCAAATGTTGGAGCATTTCACTCGTGAATGTACTGTGCCGAAAAAGGTAGCATTTCTAAACGCATCTCAAAGTGCAACATATGTTTCTAGCACTTCTTTACTAACTGAATCTTATCCTATGTGTATTGTAGACTCAGGATCCACCGACCACGTGAGTCAAGATCGAGAAGCATTTGTGGAGTTTCGTTGAGTTTACTCTAAATCAAGGTGGATCTACGTAGGAAATAATGTGAAAAGGGATAGGCACTTGCAAAGTAGACTTGCGCGGTGGCCGTTATTTGATGCTGCATGACGTCCTATGACCAGAGATTCGACAAAACTTAGTATCTGTATATGTTCTTTTAGACGTTGGTTTTGATTTATTTTTTAGTTGTAATGGTGTTAGAATAACTCTAGATAATGTTTTAAATGGTTTTGGACTATGTTATGATCATTTTATCGTTTTAGATTTTAATCCTTCAACTTATGACTATTATGTTGACCAGTGTGTAATGGCATGTTATTCAAGTAACAATGATATTTATGTTATTACATGGCATGCAAGATTAGGTCACATAGGGCAAGATCAAATGAATAGGTTGGCAAAAAAATTGATATGCCAACTTGTAAAAATTGTCTTGTTGGACAGATTACGCGTAAATCATTTGGGAAGGCTAAAAAAGTCGAGTTCCCGCTTCAATTAATTCATTCTGATATTTGTGGTCCAATGAATGTGAAGGTAAGGTCTGATGCTACATATTTCATTACATTTATTGATGATTTCACGCGTTTTGGCTATGTCTATTTGATTTCTCATAAATCTGAAACACTTGAGTGCTTTAAAAGATTTATGAATGAAGTTGAAAATCTATTAGGTAAAAGCATAAAGACTTTGAGAACTAACCGAGGACGTAAATATTTGTCAAAACAATTTGAAGAATTATGTGTTGAAAAGGGTATCATCAGACAATTAACTACGCCTTATACACCTCAACAAAATGGTGTAGTTGAAAGAAGAAATAAAATATTATTGGACATGACAAGATCAATGATGGCGCAGACAAATTTGTCTATCTCTTTCTGGGGAGATGCATTATTGACTGCAACTTACATATTGAACAAAGTGCCTTCTAAATCAGTTTCTTCCACTCCTTATGAACTTTGGACTAGTCACAAAACAAAATTGAATGATCGACAACCGTGGGGTTGTGCATTATGTATTAAAGATCGATTTGGTGAGTTTGGTAAACTAAGTCCAAAAGGAAAGAAATGTATCTTTATAAGGTACTTTGAACGCTCCAAAGGGTATGTGTTTATCAATGAACTGGAGGATGGATGTATTATTGAAATTGTATCACGAGATGTCAGATTTTTGGAAAATGATTTTCCCCAAAAAGGTTAAATAGATGAAGTTGAGCCTCTCTACGAAATGTTGAATTCAGAAGACCAGGTAATGTTGTCAGACATACTTGATAATTCAATGGATCCAAAATGATTCATGGTCCAAGTGGGAGTTATAAATCCCAAAATCCTATAGAGGAATCTAAACTTCAAATACGTAAGAGTACAAAAAAAGGGGTACCTAAACGATCTTATGAGAGTGAGGATTATGTTTTCTTGGTATCTCCTACAGAATTGGATGAACCTAATTCTGTAACTGAGGCCTTATCAAGCCCTGAAAGAGATGAAAGGTTAAAAGCGATGAAAGAAGAATTAGAGTCCATGAAAATCAACAAAGTCTGGGATCTAGTTGACCTTTCCAAGGAATGTAAAGCTATTGGGAATAAATGGATTCTCAAAGTTAAGCGCAAATCGAATGGGTCGATAAAAAGACACAAAGCACGATTGGTGGCAAAAAGTTATATTCAAGAAGTTGGAATAGACTATGAGGAAACTTTTTCACCAGTTGTGAAGTTTACCTCCATACGGTTTTTTTTAGCTATTGTCGCACGTTTTGATCTAGAATTACACCAAATGAATGTGAAGACCGCTTTTCTCAATGGAGAATTAAATGAGGAAATCTACATGGAACAACCAGTAGGTTTCGTTGTTAAAGGTCAAGAAAATAAAGTTTGTAAATTGAAAAGATCAGTTTATGGCTTAAAGCAATCTTCAAGGCAGTGGTACCTGAGATTTCATAAGGAGGTGATGTCATTTGATTTCACCATGATCGATGAAGACCATTGCATCTATGTGAAAAAGTCAAATGGAATTTGTAATTCTTTCTCTTTACGTAGATGATATTTTATTAGCTGGAAATAATTTGGAGTATGTGAAAACTGTCAAGTCATGGCTTTCAAAATCATTTGATATAAAAGATATGGGTAAAACAGACTATATATTGAGTGTTAAGATCCAAAAAAATCATTCCAATAAATTTTTGAGTTTATCTCAAGAAACTTATATAAAGAAAATATTGGAACGTTTTCGAATGAATAGTTGAAAATTAATGGATACTCCTGTAGCTAGGGGTGAAACTTTAAGCCTTGAAATGTGTCCAAAGACTGAAAAAGAAAAGGAAGACATGTCTCGAGTTCCTATTTCTGGTGCTGTCGGGTGTTTGATGTATGCTATGATGTGTACTCGCTCCGACATTTGTTATGCTGTGAGTCTAGTTAGCAGGTATCAATCCAATCCTGGAAGTGATCAGTGGAAATTAGTAAAGATAATATTTTGATACTTGAAGGGAACTGTAGATCATACACTTTGTTATAGTGGATCTGATTTGTTCATAAGAGGTTATACAGATGCTGATTGGGCTGGTGACCGAAATGATAGAAAATCAACATCCGATTATGTTTTCTTACTAAATGGTAGTGCTATTTCATGAAAAAGTAAGAAGCAAACTTGCACAACTCTTTCAACCATGGAATCTGAATTTGTGGCTTGTGCCTCTGCGGTACAAGAAGTTGTTTGGTTAAAGAGATTCTTTGAGCATTTGAGTATTGCAAAGGATTCTAAGGGTCTCTTGATTCTATATTGTGATAGTCAAGCGGCTATCACATATACGAAGGATCCTAAATATCACAGTAAGACCAAACACATTGACATCAAGTATAACTTTGTGAGAGACGTAGTGGATAATGGATAAATAACTTTGCAATACATTCCTACATGTGAAATGATAGTTGATCCTTTTACGAAGGCCATTTCTAGAGACCTGTTTGAAAAACATGTTAAGGCTCTAGGTTTGCGTAGAATATGATGATATTTCTGTATTGTAAAATAACTTGATTGTTATAATATTCTCTTATATATAATACTATTGGATTTATATTCAAATATGATATGCATGTGATAATTTGTAAGATATAAAGTGTATCGAACAAGTCGCGAGATTGACTCTCTCACACGAGCATTTGCCTCTTACGTCGGGGAACGTGAAGAGATGAGTTTCACCACCATATTATGGCTTGTTTTATGATTCAAACAAAAGTTTCTCCAAAAAAATGAGTTTAAGGATCACTAAAGAGAGAAACTAGGGTTAAACATCTGGAGGTGTTTAGACCAAGGTATGTACGATATTGAATAATCGAAAGAATGAGACACATACACCAATCTAAGGTGTAAATATCGTAGAACGTGTTTCATACCACGTGTGTCAGGCGATCAATGGGTCAATGAAAGAATGGTTCCCTGTTTCTTCATTATGTGAGACCCCGAAAAGTTAAAATGAATTTTCAATTAAATACCCTTTGACCTTTTACTGTTTCTTGAAGTTTCGATCGGTGTTGCTAATTTAGCATGTTACTAATAGCCATGAGCGATTAGGCTATGCAGTACATGTCTAGGAAAACAATTGATGTGGAGCATATAGATTCGAGTAGAAAGGGAAGATGATTAAAATGAACAGTTCAACTTGTATACATAAGCCGCCTATTACACTCGAGTATAATTGTGTGTATAAATTTAAACATGAACTCGAGTTCACCTCTTTAAGAGGTTGAGGGATCGAATAAGTAACTACTGAAGTAGTGAATGACGTCTGGGGTATTGTGAGTAATAGTGTCCTTAAAATAGTAGTGAGTTCTTTTCACTTGTGATTGGATTCCTATGTAGGGCTAGTAAAACCTTAAAGTTAAGCTCTTCATGCTCACAGGTCGCACAAACTATTTTTCGTATGACTCCTAGTGGAGTAACTTTTAAGGAACGTGGAATGTGAAAAAGAGGAAAGAAAAACGTGAGAAACAGAAAACAAAAACTACCGAACAGTAAAGAAACAGAGAAATGAGTTTCTTACACAAATCAATCAACACTCTAAGAAGATTCTTAGTTTGTGAACAAAGAGTGATCTAGAACAATTTCTTTCGACAACAAAATCAACAACAAATATTTCTGCTGCAAGTTACAAAGTACACATCTTGTTGTTGTTGTTTTTGCCTTTAAAATTCCTTCAACACTAATATTGTTTTTCAAAAGGATAACATCAAAAATTGTTTTTCAACATAAATTTGACAAAAATATTTCAGTTTATTTTGCTTTTATGACTATTTTAATTTTTGTTTCATTCTTTTTTTCTAACACAAATTTTTACTCTCAAAACGGACAAAAAAAAAAAAAGAAAAGAAGAGGAAAAATTTCACGAGATATTGATTCTCTTAATTTGTCAAACCTGATGTTAATAGAGAAAAAAAAAGAACAATAAAAAAAATCAATCACCTCTATTTCAAAATTATGCAACTATACATATAGTCAAGAAATCACTAAGAAAAGAGGAAAAAGTTTACCGAATGTTGATAGTTGATCTCAGTGGCATAGCCAGAAATTTCACGAAGGGTGTCCAGAAATTGTACACGAGTACATTTTTCCTTTTGGATGAATGAGTGCACTAGAATTTTTAAAAATGAAACTACGTAATATACATGAAAAAATTTGAAAAAAAGTATGTAATATTCATGAAAAAAATTGAAAAAAAAAAGAGAAAAAAGATGAAAGAGTGCACTAGAAATTTTAAAAATTAAAGTACGTAATATACATGAAATTTTTTGAAAAAAAGAGGCTTAAAGCTACTGCTAGCGAGATTTGAACTCACAAACACTTAAATGCTTGGCTCTTTCAAGGCACCTTAAACCACTAGGCTACAACCTTGTTGTGTTAAGGGTGTCCAAAATACGTTATTTAGCCACTTTGTATATTATTTTACTTGTATAGACGGTATAATTTCTCGATGAAGGGTGTCCAATTGGATACCCTTAAGAGTATGTAGCTACGCCCCTGGTTGATCTCTTATCTTGTCAAACACTCTGATGTTAGAAGAAGAAAAAAAGAATAATCAAGAAAATAAATCACTCCTATTTCATAATCATGCAAATAACATATAATTAAAAAAATCATCCAAATAATAATCCACAAATTATCAAATCGTTAAACTAAACATATAGTCAAGAAATCACTAAGAAAAAGAGGAAAAAGTTTACCGAATATCGATAGTTGATATCTTATTCTGTCAAACACCTGATGTTAGAAAAAAGAAGAAAAAAAAACAATCACTTTTATTTTATAATCATGCAAATAACATAAAATATAAAAAAAAAATCATATAAATAATACTCCACAAATTACCAAATTGTAAGACTCAAAATGCAAGCATTCAAAAGTAGTGATTCCAGTTATTGCCTCTGTCCCTAATTACTTGTCCATTTTTTCTTTTTAGTTGTCCCTAATTACTTGTCCACTTTTTCTTTTTAGTTGTCCCTAATTACTTGTCCACTTTTTCTTTTTTAGTTGTCCCTAATTACTTGTCTATTTTGACAAATCAAGAAAGAACAACTTTTTTTTACTTATTATACCCTCAATTAATTACTTTGAAAATAGTAGAGCTTTTTGCAAATCCTAAGTTTTTAATTCATCTACTTTACAATTGATATGGATAATAAATTTACTATGTAAAATATTATTTTCTTAATAGGTGTGCCAATTAAAAAGTAAACAAATAATTAATGATATAAATTCAAAAGTTAACAAGTAATTTGGATAAATGAGAGTAAGAAATGGACGGAGTAGTTCACGAAATATAAGATGAGGGGAGCAATTAATTTGGGGCACACATTCATTGCAACAATGGGGACCGTATAATTAACGTATTTATTGTGTAAACGGCTAAGGGCCAAACAAATTATTGTACTGCAAAGTCATTTTTGTCAAGAAGGGCAAGCGCCACTATATCTTGAGTCAGCTATTTGGCTGGCTAAATCTATTTATTTATTCTAATTTGGAGTTCATATCAATTGAATAAGTTCATTAAAAATTTATGCATTTAAGTTTGAATTGATTGTTAATTCATTATTTATTAATTTAATTTAATTTATTTCAGCCTATTAAAAAGTTCAAATGATATGTAGTCTAAAATTAATTTATGAAAAATCTTATTAAAGTATTTTCAGAAAGAATTTTTAAAAAAATGATATATTCTGCATGATTATAATAATTAATTTTTTATTATTATGTAGTATGTACTAAAATTATAAAAGAATAAACAATTAATTAAACTTAATAAAAATTACCGTGTTGGTTTTCGAACTATTTTTAGGTTTATGTAATGTTGTTTGAATTAATACAAAAATTTTAAAATAGGTTTTAAACTTTATAATCTAAAATAAATCATAAATATTTATTATATACTTATAAATTACTCATTAAACATCTTAGGATATTTTAAATTTTTATTACTAATATTTTTGGATCGATTAAATAAAATAAATTAAGATAGATAACGAAAATAATTGATTTGGCAGCTTGAGTAAATTGACAGTAACGGCTCTAATTGGATAGCCGTAAGCTGATGGGAAAACGACAGTGACAAAGTTTTGGGTAAATGTCGGCCACTTAACGGAAAACGTCAAATAATGGCGGCGCAGTCAGATTTCCTGCCCCTGCAAATATATTTTACATTTGTCAACTTTACAAAAGACAATTGAATAACAACAAATATAATTAAAAATAAAATGATTCTGTTTTTTGTTTTGGTTGAGCACAATTCAATTGACAGAGTAGATACACATTTCAATAGTAAAGTCATTTAGTAGGAATTTACGGGTGGCATGATATGATACGGTACGATATTTGAGATTTTTTATTCTATAATTTTGATATTCTGTATTTAAAATATTATATCATTACCTTATCAATTTAATTCAGTATGGTTCGATATATTAAAGTTTGGTTTCAGTATTTTACGATATAGTAAATCGGTAATATCATAATTTGTTCATCTTCGATTAATATGTACTCATATAATATAGTATTATGACTTTGACAATTAAACAAAACGTCTCAATTGTATCAAACTAACACATTACATATGTAGAAATATATATATGCAAATAAAGTACAAACAACTCCTTATGTTAATCAATTACGATTCAAATATATTTCAATCAAAATAGAGTAAACAAAATTTTAACTTCTAAACATTTTGTTTATACTAATACTAGATTGCATATTTGTTAGTATTTTAATAATATATATGTTATTTATGTAACTATATACTTCGGATATGGTATCCGATATTTTGATATGTTATATCTAAATACCAAATATCGTAACGAATACCAAAAAAAATAAAAAATATATATCATATACCACACTAAATATCATAATATCAAAATCACGATATTAACAATTTTAGTATAATATGATATTTTGGTATATACCATACCATGCCTATCCCACCCTGAGTAGGATTGATAACAAGAGTATTGAATAGTGTTATTAATAAGGTTAGTTGTATGATTCGTTTAATTTATATAAGTTTTAATAAAAGTGATTTTAGTGATAAGTTAATTTAGATTAGTCTAAATTAATCCATCATAAATAGAATCATCATGATACTCGATTTTGATCCATCAAAATGTTTATTTTAGCTTCTAAGGTTTAATTTTCAGATTAAAATTTATGTGTATGAATAATTATTTAATTTTTTTTATAATCATCATATAGTCTAACCTCACTAAATTAATATAGGTGGAATCATGAAATAATATTATTTTGTAGAGGTATTATTTAATCGATAAATTAATATTTATTAATTTAAAGAGTGTTTTGAGATTTAAGAAGGTTAATTTTGATTACATCAAAATAATTGTATCTTACTAATTTATGTATCATATTTATTGAACTGACGTAATTTTTTTTTTACTATACATAAAATATAATGAATACACCAAATCATTGTATCTTACTAAATTATGTATCATATTTATTGAATTTATATAAAAAATTAAATTCATTATACATAAAGTACAATGTATATGTATGATTCATTATAATATATTTTTGGAAAAAGGGACAAATATACCTCAAACTTTCGAAAATGGTATGTCAATACCCTGTGTCATACTTTTCGTCTATTAGTGCCCTCGCCGTCCAATAACTAGTGACATTTGCCCCTCCCACTTACGGAAGACTCATTTTGTACACGTGGCACAATCCTACGCCTCAACCCGGTTGACCAAATATTTAACCCAAATTTCAAATACCCGTTTAACCTGCCCCATTACCCATTTAACAAACTATCTACAAACCTAAAGAAAAAGCCCCATTTACTTTATCTCTTCTTCTTCCTCGCAAGGTCGCCACCATCGTTGCCGTCCCCCACCCCCTCACACCCTTCTTCTTCTTCTTCTTCTTATTTTATCTTTCCATATACTCTTTCAATCATCTACTTGAAGATTTAAACAAAAGAGATCGAAAATTTAAAACACCTAATTCTGCAAAGAAAAAAATGCCACGCTAAAATCTTGAAGAAGAGACTCAAAATCACTTTGCTTTGGATAAAGTTTCTGCAAATTAAATTAATTAACATCATCTATCAGGGAAAAAAGGTAATTAGAGTAATTGAAAAATTCCTGTTTCATTGGAGATAAAACATAACCAGATCAAAACATTGCAATTTATTTGCATTCTCTACTACTTGTATGTCCTTTTTGGTAAAGAAAGAGGTAGAATTATTTGCCAAAGCTAATTGTTAGCGTGATCGTTGTTGATTAAATCACGAGGAAGTGAGTTTCATTTGTAGTTGATTATTGGAGAAATAAAAGTCATGCCTTTTAGCCTGAGCGGTATACGTCTAATGCAATTCGAGGAAGGATAACTTCCAGCAGAGACTGAAATTATTTAGAATTTAGATCCTATTTGTAGTTGATCCGCCAATTCTTTGAGGAAGTGAGTTTCATTTGTAGTTTTCATTCAAATTTGTACATTGTTCAACCCCAAAATCCTAAAACATTGATACAGATTCAGAATTCAACATATTGGGGGTTCTCAAACATGAACTTAACCTGAAAAATTCCAATCAAATTACACAATACACCTCGAAATTATTTTCGATTTCTGCAAAAATAAAATAAAAAAATGAACCCAATGAAAGGAAAATGGGATTCTGAGCTAATACAACTTATGTTTCTTCCCCAAATGGAAACAAAGTTCTGGAATGTTTATGGAATCTTCTTCTTGTTAACTAAAATAAAAAAACAAATTCAAATCTTCAACCCCACAATCACAAAGACTCGATTTAGATTCAAATTTCAACACATGTTCGAGATTTCTTCGTGGGTTCTCGAACATGAACATCACATTCCGATGTGGGTAATGGTTGTATCAGGTAAGTTAAATAGGTAATGGAGCGGGTTAAACATGTATTTGAAATTTGGGTTAAATAATTGGTCAACTCGGGTTGAGGCGTAAGATTGTGCCACGTTGATTAGTTTAACGTTTATCAAATACACTTCATTCAATTCTAAGTGCAAACGATCGTTAAGCAATCATAACCCAACAATTGAGTTGGGGTCGAATCCCACAAGGAGCGGTACATGTTCAAATTCAATCAAGAAGTATGAATGTGATCTAACTAGATATAGGAATAAAAATTATCGGAAAAAAAACATGAAACAAATAAAATGGGGTGACACGAATGTCAGATGGGGGATTTTTGGTTTGCAATTATCAACTACACCACAGTCACAAACAATTTGAAATAACAATAAAGAGAGAAATTCTCGGGATGTGATCGATTATAGGCAAATTTTGATATATGGGTAATTGAAACTACTAGTAAATAGCTAAAAATCAGTGGGTAGGCTAGACTATAAGAGAGATAGCTTTCTCTTGAACAACTATCCCGAATCAGGTGATTTTTTTCAAACATCAACAAGCATACCAATGAAGAACAACCCACACTTTAATTCATCCACTCTCTCAAGCTATATGAGTAGGATTGGGTTTAGGATTCACTCCCTCGAGATGAACCCAACTCAACCCAATACCTACAAATCATTAATCAATAATCTTAGTTCTAAAACCTCTCTCTTGAGCAAGCTAAGAACACAAGGTTAGAACTGCATTTATAACTACAATTCATAAATTAAACCATAACTAATGATTAAACCCACTTCAATATAGCATTTAAACTAGTAATTAACAATACCCATAAACTAATTCAACCCATAATCACATGATCACACCCCAAGAATTGGGGTTTTAGCCGAACATCATAAAAAAGTAAAAACGGTTACCAAATCGATTAGCCATCAACTGGGTAAGAGTAATTAAGCCTTTACAATGCTTCAATTTAGAGAAAATTCGAAACCCACTTGCAAAATCTCCAAATTGAGTCTCAAAAAGCCTTCAAGTCTACTAAGAAACTATCAAAAACTCAAGAGAAAATTGTTCTAGGATAATTCATCATACCAAGTTAACTGTTCAAAATCTAATTTATAGTTGCCAAAAATAAGCCACGAAGGGCCATTAGGCGAGGTAAGTTGGGCTCGCCGAGTGGTTCGGCGAACCGCCTTCTGCTCTTTCTATCGTCTTTTTGCATTGGCTCTCAGCATCCTCAAGTCCTATAATTTTGGGCGATCAGTCTTGGCATCGCGGAACTGCTCGGCGATTCGCCGAATGCCCCTTTTCTGTTGCCAACTTGGTTTCTTCCTTCAGGGCTGGCACACTGGAACTTTAGGCGGACAAAATAGCCACTCGGCGATTCGCCAAGTGCTCTTGGCGATCATCAGGCCCGCCTTTCTTTACTTCTTCAGTTTGTTTTGTTCCTTTTTGCCTGTTAGTGTCCTTGCTTTGCTCCTCAATTCATATACCTGGAAATCAAGGCTTTCACATCAGTTTATGGCACAAATTAAGCATTTTAGGACACAAAATCTATATAAACAAAGCCCCAAATGAGTCCAAATCTTGGACTCATCACACGTGTACAAAATGAGTCTTCCGTTAGTGGGAGGGACAAATGTGCACTAGTAATTGGATGGCGAGGGCACTAATGGACGAAAAGTATAATGGAGGGTACTGACATACTATTTTCAAAAGTTTGGGGGGGGGGGGGTATATTTGTCCCTTTTTCCTATATTTTTTTTGTTAAATGATTCATTGTAAAATAAATTCAAGAATCCAATGATTCATTGTAAAATTAATTCATCATACATAATGTTCGTTGTTTCTTAATAATCAAATATTATTCATTGTATCTTTACTAAAAACATTCAATGTATGATGATAAGAGGATAAAGTATTAAAAACATAGAAAATTTCTTGAAACGCCATATCCAAAAATTGCTTCTTAGTTAACATGTGTCAAAAAAGCAACAATGACAGATCAAATACGTAAAATATTATGTGAGTGCAAAAATAGCATTCCATTTGCACTCAAAAAGATTTACAGTTGTGAAAATACAAGAACTTTTGAATGCAAAAAGAAAAGTGAAAGATGAGTTTCAACTAGATTTAAAATGTTAGATATATTTGTACTTTTAGAGAATTATTAATTTATAATATCAATGGTACCATATATGGTCTTTTGAAAATATATATCTTATTATGTTATCGAAATTAGTGATTTTTTTCATTGGCCCAAGTCATGATCAAAGAAAAATATTATCTTAGAGAGATTATTAATTACCGAGTATTAATTTAATGATTTTCTAGTGTACTTCTATTAATGTAGGTTACATTAATATTATTATAGTAGGGTCGACACTCCTACCTCCCATACTCGTGGCTAGTTGATTCCTTTGGCATTAAAGATTGGTGAGTCCTCATGTTTCGAGGACTGATATACTTTTATAGCTTTATTTCATTTTAGTTTTCAAACTTTGTATGTGATGTATGAGTTACATCCCAATCACTTTACCTATGATGCATTAGATGGCATATTGAGACTTATGTTAGACTTTTACTTTTTCAAAACTCGGTTCTGATATAAGACTATGATGTTGAATTCTTTATTTCTATTATCTTGTCTGATGTATGCTAAGTGGCTTGTGTAGGGCCTCTCGGGTCCTGTATGACATGTTACACCTAGGGTATACTTTGGGTCGTGACAAGACTTCAAAATCATAAATATGATCCTATTGATACTGCTTCATATACACCCTAGGACATTGAACTCTGGGCTATGATTAACATTTCAAGGACACTTCATCCAATTCTAAGTGTCAACAATCGCTAGTCAATATATAACACGACTAAATGAGTTGGGGTCGAATCCCACAGGGAGAGGTACGTGTTTAAGATTAAATAGAAAAGTACGAATATGTTCAAATCAGCCAAAGGAATAGACATGCTTTTATCCTTCAGGGCTTGACACACTGGAACTTTAGGTGGTCAAATGGCCACTCGTCGACTCGCCAAATGGACTTGGCGATCACCAGGCTCTCTCTTCTTTCTTCTTTCGGCTCGCTTCGTTCCTTTTTACAAATTAGTATCCATGCTTTGTTCCTCAATCCATATACCTGGAAATCAAGGGTTTTTCATCAGTTATTGGCACAAAATAAGCAATTGAGGACACTAAATCTATCCAAATAAAGCCTTAAATGAGTCTAAATCTTGGACTCATCAATACCCCCAACTTAAAATTTTACTTGTCCTCAAGTAAAACTCAAGTTCAGCAGTTCAAAAAGGATGTCTCAAATAGTGCTACACAAGACTCAATCATGAATGCACACAAAAAGACTCAAC
>JAJOOF010019459.1:0-12871 GCA_029582545.1 Solanum lignicaule | reverse complement strand
TAGGTTCCGGCAAGTGATTGCATTTTCTAGTGAAGCTTGGGATTAGAGTTTTCTCAAGACCCCTTTTGGTATGTCCTCGTATGTCGAGGACAAAGACTTTTATTGTTCTAGTTCTTTCTTATTTCGAGACTATTATTAAGATTCGGTTGTAAAGCGCTGTGACCCTATCTTGGTAAAGTTTGTCTAAGATGGCCAAGTGAGACTTAGTATTCCGTTGCTTTATAAATGTCTTTTGATGTTGGATATATTAACGAAAAGTCTTAAATTCAACACTATTTCTCTTGTGTATGCAATGAATGAGCTAAGAGGCTAGTATTAGACCCTTTCGGGGTTGAGTACGCCATGTTAGGACTAGGGGGTGCTCTCGGATCGTGACAAACTTGGTATCTGAGCATAAGATTTTGGAAATGGTTTTTAGGATCAAAGTCTCACAAGCCACGTCTGGTAGAGTCTTGTTCATCGATGTGAGCCGCGACACATCTATGAGCGAGAGGCTATAGGACGATAGAAAGTTACGCTTCTTTCATATTTTTGAAGTTCTACCTTAGGGTGAAGTTCTATTAGTGTCCTTTTCCTAACCCTTCTCTTGTGTTTATAGGAAATGAATACAAGGGCTAACCCGAGGAGAGTGGAAGAGGAGATTGTTAATGAGGGAGTTCCTCTCCAAGGTGATCAAGGTCTTCAAGGTGACCAAGTGCCTCAAGAGAATGAAGTTTCGGTGGTTCCCCCGGACATGACTAATGAAGAGATTAGGATGGCTTTTCTAACCTTTGCCCGAGCTATGACGGCTCAATCGAATAGAGATGTGGGGCCTTGGGTGAATGCTAATTAGAGTACCATGACCTCAAGATTGAGAGAGTTTGTGAGGATGAATCCTCCTATCCTTTTTGGTTCTAGATTGGAAAAAGATCCCCAAGAATTCTGGGATGAATTTTATCAAATAATAGATGCTATGGGAGTAACTTCTAGGGAGAAGGCGTAGATGGCTTCCTACCAATTGAAAGATGTGGCCCAAATGTGGTTCACTCAATGGAAAGCCAATAGGCCGGTTGAAGCGGGTCTTATAGAATGGGAGGATTTTAAGGGAGCTTTCCTTGGTAAGTTCTTACCCCATGAGAAGAGGGAGTGTAAGGTGGAGGAGTTTATAAACCTTAGGCAATGTACTATGAGTGTGGATGAGTATTCCTTGAAGTTTACCTTATTGACTAAGTATGCTCCATCCTTGGTGTCTAACCCTAAAGATGAGATGAGTAGGTTTGTTACTGGTGTATCCGACCTAGTTAAGGAAGAGTGTCGTACGGCGATGCTCCATGATGATATGAATATCTCTAGACTTGTTGTGTATGCTCAATCTATTGAGGATTCAAAACTTAAGAGGGTGAATAGGGATTTGAAGAGGGGTAGATCTGAAAAGCAAGTTCAACCTAGGTTCAAGAAGAGAGCTCCAAACCAAGATTCTTCAAGTGCTCTTAAGGTTACCCAAGAGAGAGGTGGTGGACCTCCATTTGCTAAATCTACTTGTCATAATTGTGGAAAGCAGTATCATGGGAAATGTCTAGCCGGTACTAGTGGATGCTATGGTTGTGGAAAGAATGATCACTAAGTAAAAGATTGTCCTACTTATACGGCTAGAGGAAGGGAGGCCAAACAAGGTTCTCTTAATGGCCCAAATCTTGATGCTCCAAAGAAGAACCGTTTCTATATGCTTCAAGCTAACAAGGACAAAGGAGCTAATCCGGATGAAGGTACCGGTAAGTTATAGTTCCTTTTTGTGGTGATGAGATCCTTATGTTGTTCTGTGATAGACTTAGGTGGGTTTTCTCCTAAGTGGGGGATGGGTGTTGAATAGAAAGGTTGTTGAGAGTGTTGATATCCTTATCTCTTTTTCTTCTATTCCTATTGAAGCTTGTGACCAAGAGTTCCTTGTAGCTTGTTTCATGTTTTTGATTCATGTGTGATATTGAGTTTCCATGGTCTCTTTATGTTGGGCATGTTCTATTTGAATTCTTGTTTAAATGAGAAAAATGAGTTTTCATGAATTGTGTTCCTCATGTTAATATGCATCTATGATGAGTTGCCTAAATGTTTCATAAGTTGATTTGTTGAGCATGCCAAAATGTGCCTTATTAAAAAGTTTCATAATGAGCTTTTATGAGAAAATTGCTTAAATGTGCTTAATGTTGTTGTAATAAGAATGATGTGATTTGGAGAGGGAAGTTCCTCCAATGAAATGAAGAATGTGAAATTTTGATGCATAATGAGTTTGTAGATGTAGTTCTTACCTCTTTGTTGTGTTTTGAGCTTATTGATGTGGAGTTGATGTTTCCTCCTAGTTATGTGCATTTATTTTGATGTTGCATACATGATTGTGGGCTGCTATTCTTGATTCGTTACCCCTTAATGTGTTTAAAGTGTCATTCGAGGACGAATGTTCCTAAATGGAGGATAATGTAACGATCCTAAAAACGAACTAGTGAAACTAGAGCCTAACGTGTGTACGTTTGAGTTTGGTTGAGTTTTCATGTTGCTGTATGTTTTCCCAAGCATTGGTTGAGGGGTTTAGGGGTCCAACATCAAGGTACGACTCCCCAAGGACCACCCTAGGGGTCCTTGAGGAGGACCCTTAGTCTAACCCCCAAGACCCCTTAAAACATGAAAGTTGGCCAATGTGGAGTGACCTACGGAAGGGCTCCACCCCCCGTAGGTCCATCCACGCCCCGTGGATGGCCTGCGTTGGTCAAGGGTCCCCAAGTGAAGCCACAACCACCATTGACGGATGACCAGTACGGTCCGTCAACCCATCCACGGTCCATGGATGGGAGTCCGTCAATGGGTCCTGTGTTTGCTGTTAAGCCGCGGCCAACTTAAGGGTGAGTTGGTAAATTCACCCCAAGTCCCAATTAATGTGTGGACGGTTATTTTAAGTGTTTTTTTTTAGGTATTTTAAGAGTATGAAACATTAAAAAATTCATTTAGATTTCACCTCTCAAATCAAAACCCTTCCCTCCTAAAAAGTTCTCTCTAGAGACTCCATTGGAGATCAAGGTCAAGTTCAAGCTAGGGTTGGGGATTTCAAGGTGTTTCTTCTTCAATTTAGTGGAATTCTTCAAGTATAAGGAATGGTGATCCTTCATCTAGGGTTAGCTTTCACCCTAGAGTCAATTTCAACGAAGTTTTCAATGATTTCAAGTTACACAAAAACCCTAAGTTTTACTCAATCTCATGGGTTCTTGCATAAAAAGTTTTCAAATGATAAAATATGATTAGGAGGTTTCCTTGAGTCGTAATGTTAATGTAATCATAGTTATAGTGTATTAGAAACTTAAGTAGGATTATTATTTTCAAGTTGGGGAGCTCGAAGACTTGGGAACACATACCATGGAAGGTTTATGTACGATTAGGAATTATAAATTATAGTTCCTTAAGTTACATATGTTTGTAATATTTCGTTAAAAGTATCATTGTGGTTTAGTGAAGTTGAGAGTAAATCTTGTAGAGGTACATGTCATGGTTTTTATGCGTTTTGTGTCACAGGTGTTTCCATGTAAAAATAGTGTGTTCTTTACTTAGTTGTTCTTTACTTAGTGCTCTTACTGATTTGTTAGAACACGTTAGGAAACCTGGTTCATTTAACTGAATAATTAAGTCAAATAATGAAATTATAAATCGTGTATGATTCAAATTAGTATTAGAGTGGGTTATGTTGTAAAGTCTAACATGTAAGATAATATTATGGTAAATTTTGCACCAGTGATTAGATATATTGAAGGATAATAAACAACCATACCCCCTTCCTTTAATCGGTCTTAATTTATTTGGTGGAAGACATGCATGGAGAACTTCTTTCAAGAAGGGGATTATGAGCCATGGGATCAAATTATTGGAGGACCAACTATTCCCATGAAAATTGTGGAAGGAGAATAACTTAGGAGATTAAGGAAATGCTTTGCTGCTGAAGATCTTATTGCACTAAAGAAAACTGTTAAGGCTAAAAACATTCTAGTTCGTGATAGGTACAACATAATTTCAAATTGTACCACTACTAAGCAAATGTGTGATGCTTTGGTAAATTCTTATGAAGGGACTAGTCAAGTGAGAAAGTTCAGGTTTACCATGCTATTCACGGAGTATGAAGATTTCAAGATGTAGGAAAATGCATCCTTGGTGGAAATTATCATTAGATTGGAGGAATGTGTAATTTGGAGATGGTAATTAGAACGGTACAAATACTGGAGTTAGAAAGATAAATAAAACCTAAAACAAAAGCACCGAAGAAGTGTGTTATATAGATATATTGAAGCATAACTTGTTGAGTATATCTCAATTATGTGACAAAGGAAACAAGGTAAGTTTCACTTTTGCAGGTTACAAGGTCAAGAAGATGGATAGAAAGAAAACTTTGCTAATTTCCAAAAGACATAAGAATATTTACAAGGTTTATATAATGGGGATGCTTGGTACTGATTTGACATGTCTTAGTGTAATTGATTGTGGCTCCTCAGTATGACACAAAAGACTTGGACATGTATGTCTTAAGCAGTTGACAAATTTTGCTTCAAATGACATGGTAATAAGCTTGCCTAAAACTAAGTTCAAAGATAACAAAGTTTGTAATGCCAATGTAAGGGGGAAGCAAGTAAGACCGTCTTTCAATTTAAAGATCAAGGTAAGTATAGACACGTGCCTAGACTTGGTCCATATGAAACTAATGAGCATGTATAGGAACATGGTGTACAACCTAGTCCAACATCTAAACCAATTGAGGCCACAATGATTGGAAGTGCATTAAACCAAGAAGTTGATTCAACACCAAATTAGTTTGTTGATAGTGCTGTTGGAAACTCACAACTGTGAGATACAAAGAACTTCAAGTACAAAGGATCTCACCCAATTGAAAATGTTCCTATATATCTAACATCTAGAATCACTACCAGACCATGTTTAAAGAATCTGTGTCTTTTTAATGCCTTTTTGATACATGATTGAACCCAAAAAGGTGAAGAAGACTCTCCTTGATGAAGGTGGGATGATTTCCATGGAAGAAAATCAGTTTGAAAGAAGTAAAGTATGACACAATGTTTCTTTACCACTAGACATAACTTTGATTGACATAAAATAGCTATACAAAAAATAAGCTGGATGAGAATGGAACAATTACAAGAAACAAGGCAAGACTAGTGGCCCAAGGGTCCAACCATGAAGATATAATTTACTATGATGAGACCTTTGTTCCCATAGAAAGGATTAAAGAAATATAATTACACATAGCCTTTCAAGCGTTCATGGAATTCACTTGATATCAAATAAAGATTAACTTCTTAAATTGCTATTTGGAGGAAGAAGTATATGTAAAACATGTTTTTTTTAAGTACTAATTTTTCATACCATGTGTATAAGCTAGGTAAAGCTTTGTATGGGCTTAAATAATCTCCAAGGGCTTGGCATGAGAGGCTATCAAAGTTTCTTCAAGAACATGGTAAAAAAAAGAGACTAAATTGACAATACATTATTTTTGAAAACTAATGACAAAGACGTTCTAATTATGCACGTGTATGTATATGATATTATTTATGGAGCAAAAAATTCTAAATTTATACAAGAGTTTGCCATATGATGAATGGAGAGTTGAGATGAGCATGATGGGAGAACTCAACTTCTTCCTTGGATTGCAAATCAAAATAACTCCTATTGGAACCTTGATTCATCAATTAAGGTATAAAAGAGAACTAATCAAATGATTAAAAATGGAGAGAGAAAAATATGTTGGCACTCCTAGTGCCACTACCATAAAGCTAGGCCTTGATGAAAGGGGTCCATCTCTAGATCGAAGATGTATTGAACTCTCTTGTATCTCACTGCAAGTAGACCTGACATTGTCTTTAGTGTTGTAATGTGTGTAAGATTTCAAGAAAATCTCAAGTAATTTTTTTTTAAAATAGTGAAAAGGATCTTAAGGTACCTGAAGGGAACTAATGATTTGGGCTTGTGGTATCCAAAATGAAGCAACTTCAATATTATGGGATATGCAAATGTAGATTGTGTAGGGAATTTGGTGTAATGACCCTCAAGGTCATCTTTGTGTTTATGCCTTTTATTAATCACTTAGAGCATTTCGTGACTCCATATCATTTACGACTTGCTGGGACTGGAACTTTAGTTACCTGATTATTCGTTTGATTTTTATGCAAATTTCTGCATTCAGAGCTTTTGAACCTTGAACGGTCATTTTTTATCAAACGTTCATGAAGTTGACCTTAGAATCTAATATTCATGATTCAATCAACCTCGGAAGGATCATTTTAGGCTAGTAGCATGGTTGGCATGGCTCAAAAGGCTTTCGGTGCGAGTTGATGCGATTAGGCATTTTAACTTTCTAGTTAAGATCTAAGTTAGACCTTGGTTAACTTTCATTGTAAACGTTCCCACGAGAGAATTCTATCAGTGTCATCTCCAAGATGTCGAGTTAAGTCTAGAAGGACCCTTCCTATGGATTCAGAGGCTTCCAGTCGGATTCCAAGCACCCTTGTCAATTTTGACTTAAAATAATGTTTGGGTGTGAGACCCACTTTTTGTCGAGACGACCTCGTATGAAAATTTTTACTGCTTCGTTGAGTTTGTAATATCATATTTTGTGGGGGTGTCATATATCATTTGTGTGCACAGAGTTCTGAACCAATCCCAAGTCCTAAGTGGTGATAACGCTCAAAACTACTCTAAAACCAATTAGAAGAGTAAGTGGTCGTTAGCGATAAGAATACCAAACAATAGAGTTAGGGTTGAATCCCACAAGGAGTGATATAATGCAAGGAATTCAATTAGGAAATTAAGAATGCAAACCGATTCAATGTAGCAATTAGAGAAAGTGGGTGGATGATTCCACCAAATTTATGAAAACGGTTTTGGTATCAATTATCAGAATTAAACTAAGAGTTAGAGATTCAAACAAGTAAGAGATGCTATAAGGGTGTGGGGGATTGGTATCGATGTCAAATAGGAGCACATGTACATTCTAAATAATGCAAAACAATCATTGATCGGATGGGTATTATTCAAAAACACTAATCTTCTTTCGATCTCAAAGAATCATATCATAAAATCTCTTCTTGGTTTCATCTATATGAATAATAAATCAATCCAATATTTTACTAAAATCTCTCTTTGTAGCATATTTGGCAACTAGAATTGAATTACAATTTCTTGTTCGAGCAAACTATAGAAATTAAACCTAAATTGCTTGCATCAAGCTATTTGCCCACTCCAATCAATCTCTTTGGATCATCAGTTGAAGATCTAGACTAGGATTAAGTTCGCAATATTAACCCATAAATTAACCCCATGCTAATTAGCTAAAAAAATCCATGAATATACATGAGTAAAAAAGAGCAAGACACAATACCCACTAAATTAAATCAACTCCCAACCCATAATTACACCCCTAGATTTGGGGTTTGAGTCAAGCATAATATAAGGAAAAGAAAGTATACCAATTATATTCTCAGTAATTAGAGAGTTGAAATTAAGAATTAATCTTCAACAACCACTTTTATTTGAACCTTCCAATGTCAATTACAAGGTTGTTCAAACACTCCAAAAACTAAGAATATTTCTCAAAGGATAAAAGACTAAATTCATGTTGTCTTCCTAAAATTGGATAAAACTAATAATATCAAATCTCCTATAAGTTCTTATTCAAAATCTCATACATTTTCTCTCTCCTTTGGACTATTTATAGTTTTCCCAAAATTAGGCCAAAATTGCATATTCGATCTTTCAGCAACATTAGTCGGGCTCATTTTTCTAATTTGGTGTATCATTGTTTGCCCTTTAGCTCACCCTTAATTTTCTTCAGGCTTTAGGTATTTGAACCTAGGTTGGCGAACTTGATCAAGTCAGCCTTTCACATTCGGCAGATTGACAGTTACCACATTGTTTGCCCTTTCAAGTTTCATTTTTACTCAGGAGTGTGTCACCTTTGACGATGGCACTTCTAGCTCGCCCAATAGACTTCGGAAAATCACCGTTACAACTTTACTCTGCTGACCTACCTTGATTATTTTTAATTGTGAAAACTGTCAACTTGGGTGAGGTCTTGCCACTTGGGTTATATACACTTTTGGTCAAGCAACTATCAGTTGGGAGTTTGTACCCCTTTCAATGTTTTTGACATTTTTTTCATGTATTCATCCTTATCTCGTTCTTTAGCCTTCATAGCTGCAAAACATCAAAATATCATTTGAATAGGATATAAATAGTCATTAAGGAAACTAATTTTTGAATTAAAAAGACCTCAAATGAGTGGAAATCTACCACTCATCAACACCCACAACTTAATCGTTATCTTGTCCTCAAGTAAATCAAGAACACAAATAGTTTAACCATGGTATCTACAACATTTCTCAAATGGGAGTTAACATGTAAGTGCTATCACAAGACTACTAACACTATGCAATACTCAATCATGTTCAAAAAGCTTCAAATGATGACTATCCCATATCAATCCAAGCTTAATCTCACTACTCCTCCCTTGTTTCAACAAAAGCATTCAAGTGGCCTCACAACAAAAACGATATCGTACTCTCACAAATAACATCAACAAAGAAGTTAGGAATCAGTACAACTCTCACTCTCAGAAAGAGAAATACATGCAAGATTCATCCCATATGTTTGCCTATATTTTCTAATCATCACACAACCTAGTTTAAGCAAGATCTCAAGGGTCTTCTAGACTTGTAATGTGGCTGAGGGTAAATGTGTGGTAAATTTTGGCTTAGTGATTTCAACTTTTCAATTTTTTGTTGTACTCATCTGCACATCTTCTCAAATTTGATTCATTCTTTTCACTTGGAGATTCAGACTTCAATTTTCACTATACTTATTGGACACCCCTTTTATTTCATAACACTTTCTTCTTTTTTTAAATTTTCAATATTTTGCTCTTTTTTATAAGGAGGGGTTCCTTCTTTTTGCCACAAACCTCAATGTTGAGTCTCACTTTTCTTTCTTCTTTTTTCACTTGGCTTTATTTTCTCCTTCCTTTGTATATCCCAACATAGTCTTCTAGCCTAAGTTGGCTAATTAAACAAACCAATGCTTAAAAAAGAATATATGGGTGAGAAATTGGGGAAATATTTTTCTCAATAGATTTCAAAAAGGCTGAAAACAAACGGTTTAGGCTGAAATGGTGCCAAGATGGTTGCACACTCTCACAAGGTAGTCACAAAAGGTATGAATATTTATATTTCCTCTCAAAAAATGTGCCCAAGATCATTTCTTACATTCACCAAGGCTAGATAATTATACTAACAAGGAAAGTTCTAGGACTCAAAAAGCATTTTTTGAAGTAGGACCTTACCATACATGGCACTACAAACATAACCATTTACCGCAGCTCTATAAAATAAGGAAACTTTCCTGCGATGTTCATTGCAAGGCTCACATCAATATGCAACTAGTCAACACAAGAATAAAAAAGATGATTCACAAGCAAATACACAACAATTTCTTCTTGAAACATTGATGAGTCCACAATTTGGACTCATTTAGGGCTATATTTTGATAGAATTAGTGTCCTCAAATGCATATTTTATCTTTATATCTGATGAAAATCCTTAAGTTTCAGGTATTTGAGTTGAGAGACAAATCATGGACGCTATCGAGCAAAAAAAAAATTGGCTAAAAGAAGGAAGAAAAGACGGCATGACGATCCCCTAATCTGTTAGGCGTGTCGCCGAAAGGCCTACAACCTCGCCTAATGTTCCAATGTGTTTAGCTTTGAAGAAAAAGGTCAAGTCTGCGAGGAAAGGGAGCAGTCGGCGAATCGCCGAGCAGTTCGGCGAAGCATCACCATATCACCCAATGATTCAGAACACGAAGATGCTAAAGGCATAAGTTAAAAGGCGAGGCACCAGAACAAAGGGCGGGTCGCTGAGTAGTTCGGCAATCACGACTAACTACACCGAGTGGATCCTTCGCAGAACACTTTTTGACAGCTATAAATACCCGCTTAAATCTGTAGCTTAGTATCAAGCTGTTGGAGAACTAAGTTTTAGAATATAACAGTTTTTACATTTTTGGAGACATTGTTCTTGAGCCTTGAAGGTTCAAAGGGTTTCAACTCCAAGAAATTGGAAGTGGGTCTTCAAGAATATTTATCCCTGATGTGTTTAAAGACTTTATTTATCGTACCCATTTGATGGTAACACCTTTTGGTATCGATTTTTATCTCTTTTTCATGTCTAGCTAAAACCCCAATTCTTGCGGTGTGATTTTGTGAATATGGGTTAGATTATCTGTTGGGTCTTGCTTATTGACGGTTTATTTGTTGTTTAAATGTGATTTCATTTAGTAGTTTTGTATGAACTTAATGGAATTGTAGTTAGCAAATACGATTTTATCTTAGTGTTTTTGGCTTGCTCGAGAGAGTGAATCCTAGTCCTTCTCCCACACATTTATCGAGAGAGAGTGAATGGGCTAAGGCAGAGGCTGTGCTTAAAGCGACAACTTGGTGTTCTAGAGAAACCGAGTTGATTTAGGGTAATTTGCTGAAGAGAGAATTTACCCCATTATAGTCTAGCCTAGTCATAGATATTCAACAATTTACTGACAAAATCATGTACTCGATAGTATAGTCTATCCCGTATTCCTTTCACATCCCAAGAATCCCGTCTCTCTATCTCGTTTACTTATATTTTTATTGTTTTTTAGTTGTTACTTGACTACAAACCCCCATTGATAATTGACTCTTGCGTCTTCCCTTTTAGATTTAATATGTTTATACTCGATAATGTTTTTCACTATGGTTAACTTTAGCATTTTTTGTGCTTAACCATTAATTTTCAGGAACCTCTCCTTTGGGACTCGACCCCAACCCATTCGGTTGGGTTATATTACTATTGTACGATCGTAGACACTCAAATTGGAAGTTGTTTCTTGATTACGCAAACATCAATATGGCACCGCTGTCGGGGAGTGGTGTTAGGTGAAAATTCTTGGTTAAGGCAAATTTTGCTTGTGGTAGTTGTAATTTACTTACCTAATTTTTAGTTTTGTTTTATTCGGTTGTTTTTACTGAAACAGGAGAGATGAGTGTGGTTAATGACTATAAACCAATAGAGCACCTCTCGGTGGAAGTGATGAGGTTCATGGATAGTATCCTGACCTTCAAATAGATGGAAGGTGAGCTTTTTCATGAGTCGTGGCTGAGGTTTAAAGCACTATTGATACAATGCCCAACTCATGAAATTCCCAATCTAGCTCTACTGGAGTGCTTCTATAGAAGTCTTAATCCCGGAAATAGAGGATTAATCAATCGACTTATCCCGGGTGGCCTTGAGAGATACTCCTATGAGACCGTAGCCAAATTCCTTGACCTTGTGGCTAAAACTAACAAGGATACTGAGAAGGACCAACAATTGAGCATTTTGCTAGGTCAGATAAGTAACTTGACCCAAAAGGTCGAGGAATTGGAGGTGATGTCCAAAAAGAAGAGCAAATGCATACCATCTACCGCGCAGGGAAGGTCTATGGACAATGAAAATAGACGTATCAAGGATATGTTATTAACCATTCTCCAAAAGCTAAATGAGTAAGATAGAGTGTTAGGAGATTAGAGAAAATGTAGAAGTGCTAAATCAGTTGAGCGGTTCTCACTCTAGATATATCCAGCTAATTGAAACTCTCTTGGCTCATATATTGCCTCAGCTCCATCCAAATGAACAATTGGGATCACCTAGTTGCACTAGGTTCAACCCCGAAAATGAGGCTTGAGTGTTGACTTGCGTCGTGCCACGATGTTAACTAAGGCGCTATTTGGGAGGCAACCCAAAACCCTTAAATGCTTTAGTTTTTTTTTTTTGTAAATAATGTGTGTTGGTTGTACAGGTTTAAATGCGGAAAGTGTTTGGAAAATGCAGATTGGCAAGAAAATGGTCCAGTCGACGTATGCCGAAGAGGTCAGCGTGCCCGACTTGATTCGCCGTTTGGCTCAACATAATTTTAACTCAGAGCCTGTAAAACTCAGCGAGCTCAAGAGAAGTTTGGCGACCACAATTAAGACCGTCGTCTTAACCCCCAAGAAAATGCAGGTCCTGTATAAATCGATGGGGTAAGTGACCATTCGGTGCTTTACTGAGTGGATCGGCGGACGTGACTAATGTCACCAAATGGTCACTAACTGGATGGTTATATATGGCCAAAGGTTTTAAAAGTTTCAAACTCTTCACTTTCCCTCACTTTTAAACTTCACAAACTCACACCAATTTAGTATTATCAATATTCTTGCTTTTCATTAGTATTTTGGTTGTTGATTGGTGCTCGGAACTAGGATTTCTTTGCCGCCTAGCATTTCAATCCTATTTTAATCGGTATCTAAGGTTGGTTTCCGAACCCCAAGTTTACCTTTGAAAATTTTGTACTCAATTGCAGTGATTGTATCTTAGTGATGTGTGTTGGGCCGCTCTGATAGGAATATATTGGCTTAATGCCGATTGTTGACACCCAATTTTGGACCTCCACAATATAAATTAATCATTTTGAGCTTCTTCAATTTTAAACGATTTAAAATAATTAGTTTTATAAAATTTCAAAAATAAATAAATAATAATAATAATAATATAGCTTGCAAGTTATTTTAACTAGTTTTGTCACATTTTATAATTTTTACATAATATATATGTTTTACATAATTATGTATATAATTATTATATTTTATGATTATTCGAAAATCGTCTCAAAAAAAAAGATTTTATATTTTTAATATTAGGGATGGTTATAATTTTGAATTAATGAGTTTTATGAAATTCAAAATACTTTCAAGCTATGTTCAAAGTAATTTTATCATTTTTTTTTATAATAAATATGTATATTTTTTTTT